>VCAZ01000164.1:844705-853225 GCA_005784505.1 Bagarius yarrelli | reverse complement strand
TTATTGTTGTTAATGATGTGTTATTGTTGTTATGATTGTGTTATGTTCGTTATGGTTGTGTAGTGTTGTTTAATGATGGTGTATTGTGTTGATGTGATGGTGTTATGTTGTTGATGATGTGTATTGTTACTTTTTAATGATTGGGGTATTGTTGTTGTGATGGTGTTATTGTTGTATGATAGATGGTGTGTTGCCATGAATGGTGTATTGTTGTTGTTGATGTCTGTTATGTTGAATTGATGATGTGTGTGTTGTTGATTGCATCGGGGTTGTGTTGATTGATGTGTTATTGTGTGAATATGTGTTATGTTGTAATATTGTGTTATGTTGTGATTGTTTGATTGTTGTTATGATGCGTGATCTTGTTGTCATGATGGTGTTATGTTGTATGCATGGTTGTTATTGTGTGATGATGGTGGTGTTGTGTTGTTTATTTATTGTTGTGTGATGTTGTTGATATGTGTTTTATTTGTTGTTGTTATGATGGTGTTAGTGTTGAATGCATGTGATGATTGTTGTTGATGATGTGTATGTGTTTTTATTGTTGTTAATGATTGTGTTATTGTGTTAAGATTGATTGTGTTATTGTGTTATGTTGTTGTTAATGATTGTGTTATTGTTGTTATGATGTGTTATGATGTGTTATGTTGTTGATGATTGTGTTATGTGTTTATTGTTGATTGATTGTGTGATTGTGTTAAGATTGTGTGTTGATTGATGATGGTTGTTGTGTTGTTGATGGTGTCTGTGTTATGATTGTGTATTGTTGTATTGTTGTATGATGGTGATATGTGTGTGATGATGTGTTATTGTTATTAATGATGTGTTATTGTTGTTGATTGATGTGTATTGATGATTGTGTTATGTTGTTAATGATGGTGTTATTGTTGTTGATGATTGTGTTATTGTTGTTGAATTGTGTATGTGTTATTGTGTTGATGATGGTTTTATGTTGTTAATGATTGTGTTATTGTGTTTGTAATGATGTGTATTTGTTTGACCCAAACTCCATCAGACTAAAAACATTAGACTGAAAACTCCATTAGCGACAGAATGGAGACATTGGACGAAAACCAGGTTCAGTTTGGTTCTCTTACCAGACAAACCGGTAGGATATTCCATTCTGCAGTAAGTGTGTAGTATGCACGTTTGTGTGTGTATGTATGCATGTGTGTGTGTGTACGATGTGTGTTGTGCACACGAATGTGTGTGTGTGTGTGTGTGTTTGTGTACATGAATGTGAGCGTGTGTATGTGTGTGTGTGTTTGCCTTTTCTGGAGACAAAATATAAAATTAAAAAAAAGATTGAAGTAAGAAGGGCAAAAAGAGAGTAAGACAGAGGGGGGATGTGTGTGTGTGTGGTGTGTGTGTGTGTGTGTGTGTGTGTGTGTGTGTTTGTGTGGTTGCTGGTGCCTATAAATGGAGGATCCTGTCTTACATAAGGTCAATTTAGCAACAGCACACGAGAGAGAGAGACAGAAAGGGAGAAAGAAGAGAGAAAGAAAGAGAGGAATGTTGTGTAAGTGGTAGAGTTGTAGAGTGGTGGATTTGGGGATTGGTTGTTTGGTGGATTGGTAGTTTGATGGGTTGGTAGAATGGTATAGTGGTGAATGGGTGAAATGTTGGCGTGGTGATGTGATGGAGCGGTGGATTGGTAGCTTGTGGAATAGTGGAATGATGGAGTGGTGATTTTTAATGACTTTTAGAAAAGGGCAGGAGCCCCAAGAGAGGGAGAGGGAGAGAGAGAGAGAGAGAGAGAGAGAGACGAGGAGAGAGAGAGAGAGATGAGGCGAGAGAGAGAGCCAAGAGAGGAGGAGAAAGAGAGAGAGGGACAGAGAAAGAGGGAAAGAGAGGAGAGACAGAGAGCAAGTGGGAGAGACAGAGAAAGAGAGAGTGAGACAGAGATGAATATTTTATCTGTTGTTTTTGGAAACAAAACAAAATGCAGGTTTTGGAAAGTCAGGTAGAAATTTTATCCTCCACTCCATTATGCATCACTGACCTCACACACACACACACACACACACACACACACACACACACACACACACCACACCACACCCCACACACACACACACACACAGGTTCCACTGAGAAACAGGAAGTGGATTAGATCAGGAACCAAACCGTGTGCAGAACAGCAGCAGACAGGGTGTTTCTAAAGTGGCCCTTTCATTTCACTGTTCACACACACATAAACACACAAACACAGAGTCTCTCACTCTCCCCTTTCTCTCTTACACACACACACACACACACACACACACACACACACACACACACACACACACGTCCAGAGGCTTTTTCACATTCCTGATCTCTGGCTGTTCCTAAATGAGTGTTCTTGGGTTTCTTTCTCAGGAGTGTCAGGTTTTCAAAAACGTTGCCCCTCCTTGTACCCCCTACCACACACACACACACACACACACACCACAGACACACACCTGCACACATGCATATACACACACACACACACACACACAATTGATCCCTTTTCCATACAGATCCATACAGTCGTTTCAGATCCATACCGACCCATTTTAATATAATCAGTCACATACAGATCCCAACAGATCTATATATATATCCAAACAGACCAAAACAACACCAAGCAGACCCATGCTGACCCATACAGATCCACAAAACAGATCCAAACAAATCCTTACAGTAGATCCATTCAAAAGCAGACATAGACTAAAGAGACTTTTTTAGATCCAAACAGAGTCAGACTGTCCCATACAGATCCAGACAGACCCATGCAGCTCCAAACAGTCTCATACAGATGAAACAGATCCAAATAGATCTATACAAATCCAGACAGACCTATTAAGATCCCACTAATCCAAACAGAACCAGACAGACACATACACACCTATATAAATCCAAACCGAATGTAAACGTCCCATACAGATTCAGATAGCTCCATGCAGAGCCAAACAGAACCATTTAGATCCATATAGATCCAACCAGTCCCATACAAACAATCTCATACAGATCTATACAGACATTTTAGATCCATGCAGATTCAGACCAAACCATACCGACCCAAGTAGATCCAAACAGATCCATACAGATCCAAACATACACATTCTATCCAGAAGCAGTTTAGGTTTAGGTTCCGGTCCAAGTCTAGGTTCTGTTTCTGGTTCAGGTTCCAGCTTATGTTTACACACACACACACACACACACACACACACACACACACACACACACACAGCTGCATGGTCTCCACAGGTTGGTGTAAAATCTGAATGGTTTTAGATTAAAGTGTTGGTTGTGTGTCAGAATTTCTTTTCTGAGCCTAAAAAATAAACAATAGTCTGTTTCTCTGCACTCTGTAATCTGACCCCCCCCCCCCCCCCCCCCCCCCCCCCCCCCCCCCCCCCCCCCCCCCCCCCCCCCCCACCCCCCCCCCCACCCCCCCCCCCCCCCCAAAAAAAAAAACACACACACGTTTCTGACAAGCAGATGTTCTGTGGAATGTGAAAAAAAGGAATGTGAAAAAAATGTGTGTGTAAGGTAGAGTGTGTGTGTGAGCATGTGCGTGTGTGTGTGTAGTTGGAACAACTTTTCCTTAATTTGTAATACTTTTTTAAGTATCGTTTCAACCACCCTTTTCTCTAACACACACACACACACACACACACACACAGAATCAGTGCTGAAAGATGGTTTGTTCAGCTGCATATCACACTCCCATTTTCTGAAAGCTGACCAGACCAGCAAGATAAACCAGTTTATAGTTACAATAACCTCTGTGTGTGTGTGTGTGTGTGTGTGTGTCTGTTATTGTTAGCTATACACATGTGTGGAAATGGTGATGTCACACAGGGATGTGTGTTACTAAGCCATGGCCCTGTTCACTGACTTGTTCTACACCGAATCCACACACACACACACACATACATGAACACAAACAGACACACACACACTCGCAGACACACACCCAGAGTTCTCTGTTTTTAACACATATAATATTGTGTGTGTGTGTTTTTTAATGACATAATGCAAATAAGTTAAACGCAGCATGCAAACATTATGAAAAGCAGACGTTTATATCAGCAGTCAGGAAGAACACATTCATCAAACACACACACACACACACACACACACACACACACACACATACACGCACACTCTTCAACATGAAACACCTAAAATAAAAATGTAATAATAACCTGATTTTGGAGGTCGTGGCTCTGTTCTCGATTACATTCACTTTCCTGTCCAGGGGTAATTAACATGCATCTGTTTTCATTAGCATAATTCTGATAAAACTTTAATTAAAAATCAGCTGTGACTGAAAAGTGTCAAATCTAAAACTGTGAGCAACAAAGACACGACGTCTCACAAGGGGAAAGGTTCCGTTAGTGGAGTTTAATACTACAGTTGAAGCGTAACACTGATTTAACTACAGTACTACCCTTTTTACTTGATTTAATACTACAGTTGAAGCGTAACACTAACTGATTTAATACTACAGTTGAAGCGTAACACTGATTTAATACTACAGTTGAAGCTAACACTGATTTAATACTATACAGTTTGAAGCGTTAACACTGATTTAATATTACAGTTGAAGCGTAACACTGATTTAATATTACAGTTGAAGCGTAACACTGATTTAATATTACAGTTGAAGCGTAACACTGATTTAATATTACAGTTAAAGCGTAACACTGATTTAATACTACAGTTGAAGCGTAACACTGATTTAATATTACAGTTAAAGCATAACACTGATTTAATACTACAGTTGATTTACTACTACAGTTGAAGCATAAACACTGATTTAATACTACAGTTGAAGCTTAACACTGATTTAATACTACAGTTGAAGCTTACACTGATTTAATACTACAGTTGAAGCGTAACACTGATTTAATATTACAGTGAATTGAAGCATAACACTGATTTAATATTACAGTTTGAAGCATAACACTGATTAATATTACAGTTAAAGCAAAACACTGATTAATACTACAGTTGAAGCATAACACTGATTTAATACTACAGTTGAAGCGTTACACTGATTAATACTACAGTTTGAAGTGTAACACTGATTTAATACTACAGTTGAAGATTTAATACTACAGTTGAAGCCTAACACTGATTTAATATTACAGTTAAAGCGTAACACTGATTTAATACTACAGTTGAAGCGTAATACTGATTTAATACTACAGTTGACAGTTGAAGCGTAACACTGATTTAATACTACAGTTGAAGCAGTAACAGAAACACTGATTTAATACTACAGTTGAAGCCTAACACTGATTTAATATTACAGTTAAAGCATAACACTGATTTAATACTACAGTTGAAGCATAACACTGATTTAATACTACAGTTGAAGCTACAACGAAGTTTACACTGATTTTAATACTACAGTTGAAGCATAACACACCGATTTAATACTACAGTTGAAGCGTAACACTGATTTAATATTACAGTTAAAGCGTAACACCGATTTAATATTACAGTTGAAGCGTAACACCGATTTAATACTACAGTTGAAAGCATGAAGCGTAACACTGATTTAATACTACAGTTGAAGCTAACACTGATTTAATACTACAGTTGAAGCGTAACACTGATTTAATATTAAGCAGTTGAAGCGTAACACTGATTTAATATTACAGTTTAATATTTACAGTTGAAGCCTAACACTGATTTAACACTACTTGATGACAGTTGAAGCATAACACTGATTTTTAATACTACAGTTGAAGCGTAAACACTGTTGATACTTAAGTACTAACACTGATTAATACTACAGTTGAAGCATAACACTGATTGATTTCAATACTACAGTTGAAGCGTAACACATGATTTAATATTACAGTTGAAGCATAACACTGATTTAATACTACAGTTGAAGCGTAACACTGATTTAATATTACAGTTGAAGCAGTTAAAGCATACAGTTTAAGCGTTGAACACTGATTTAATACTACAGTTGAAGCATAACACTGATTTAATACTAAAGCAGATTTAAAGCGTTAAAGCATACACTGATTTAATACTACAGTTGAAGCGTAACACTACAGTTTGAAGCTGATTTAATACTTACAGATTTAATATTACATATGAACACTGCCAATGTTAAACACTGATTTAATACTACAGTTGTAAGCATAACACTGATTTATATACTACAGTTGAAGCATAACACTGATTTAATTAAGCATAACAGTTAAGCTGTAACACACTGATTTAATATTACAGTTAAAGCGTAACACTGATTTAATACTACAGTTGAAGTTGAAGCGTAACACTGATTTAATATTACAGTTGAAAGCTACAGTAACACTGATGATTAATATTACAGCAGTTGAAGCTACTGAAGCTAACACTATTTAATACTACAGTTGAAGCAGTTGAACACACTGATTTAATATACAGTACAGTTTAATTACTACAGAAGCCTAACATTTAATATTACTATTTAAATACACTGATTTAATATTACAGAAGCTTTAACACTTTAATACGTACAGTTAAAGAACACTGATTTAATACGTAGTTAAGCATAACACTGTTTAACACACTGATTTAATACAGTTAAAGCGTAACACTGATTTAATACTACAGTTGAAGCGCACTGATAACACAGGATTGAAGCCTACACTGATTTAATACATACAGTTTAAGCATACAGTTGAAGCATAACACTGATTTAATATTACAGTTAAAGCATTAACACTGATTAATTTACAGTAAGCGTAACACTGATTTAAGATTACAGTTAAAGCATAACACTGATTTAATACTACAGTTTAATACTACAGAAGCGTAAGATTTAATTACGTAACACTGATTTAATATTAATATTACAGTTGAAGCGTAAACACTGATTTAATACTTACAGTTAAAGCGTACACTGATTTAATACTACAGTTGAAGCCTAACACTGATTTTAATATTACAGTTAAAGATTTAACATAAACAACACTGATAACACTTAATACTACAGTTGTTGAAGCATAACACTGATTTAATACTACAGTTGAAGCGTAACCTGATTTACACTGATTTAATACTACAGTTGAAGCGTAACACTGATTTAATATACATTGAAGCAACACTGTTAAATTAGCGTATGAACACTGATAATTAATACTTACAGTAAAGCACTGATTTAATAAGCATTGAAGCGTACAGTTAAAGTCGTACAGTAAGCGTACCTGATTTATTTAAGCATATTAATATTACAGTTAAAGCGTAAACACTGATTTAATACTACAGTTGAAGCATAAACACTGATTTAATACTACAGTTGAAGCATAACACGTAACACTGATTTAATACTACAGTTGAAGCGTAACTAACACTGATTTAATATTACAGTTAAAGCTATAACACTGATATAATACTACAGTTAAAGCGTAACACTGATTTAATATTACAGTTAAAGCATAACACTGATTTAATACTACAGTTGAAGCATAACACTGATTAATACTACAGTTGAAGCGTAACACTGATTTAATACTACAGTGAAGCGTAACACTGATTTAATATTACAGTTGAAGCGTAACACTGATATAATACTACAGTTTAAAGCGTAACACTGATTTAATATTACAGTTAAATCATAACACTGATTTAATATTACAGTTGAAGCGTAAACACTGATTTAATATTACAGTTAAAGCGTAACACTGATTTAATATTACAGTTAAAGCATAACGCAACTGATTTAATATTACAGTTGAAGCGTAACACTGATTTAATACTACAGTTGAAGCGTAACACTGATTTAATATTACAGTTGAAGCGTAACACTGATTTAATATTACAGTTGAAGCGTAACACTGATTTAATATTACAGTTGAAGCTTAAACAACTGATTTAATATTACAGTTGAAGTGTAACACTGATTTAATACTACAGTTGACAGTTGAAGCGTAACACTGATTTAATACTACAGTTGAAGCGTAACACTGATTTAATACTTACAGTTGAAGGTAACATGATTTAATACTACAGTTGAAGCTTAAGCTTAACACTGATTTAATACTACAGTTAAAGCGTAACACTGATTTAATACTACAGTTGAAGCGTAACACTGATTTAATACTACAGTTGAAGCGTAACACTGATTTAATATTACAGTTGAAGCGTAACACTGATTTAATACTACAGTTGTTTTCCTCCGTACTGTTCTCGGATCAGAGGCTGATTCTTATCTAACAGAAGTGTTTATAAAGGTCTTTTCTGCAGCCTATCAGTCCTTCAGCCTAAATTAATTTTCTCTCATAAGATCATTATAACATTCTGTATGCATTTATAGTTAAAATTACTGATCATATTATCTGTTCACCAGGATTTCTCTTTCTGTCTGTCTCTGCAGGAGTGTGTGTGTGTGTGTGTGTGTGTGTGTGTGTGTGTGTGTGTGTGAGTGTGTGTGCTAAGTGCTGATGGATTTGCGTGTTGGTGAACGCGTGATGCACCCGGCTTCAGACACACTGCTGTCACCGCTGCTGCTCAGTTCCTTTAACCCTCAACACTGTGCCC
>VCAZ01000164.1:829705-839705 GCA_005784505.1 Bagarius yarrelli | reverse complement strand
ATTATCCCCCTATCTCTCCATCCATTATCCCCCTATCTCTCCATCCATTATCTCCATCTATCTCTCCATCCCCCTAACTCATCTATCTCTCCATCCATTATCCCCCTGTCTCTCCACCCATTATCCCCCTATCTCTCCATCCATTATCCCTTTATCTCTCCACCCATTATCCCTCTATCTCTCCATCCATTATCCCCCTATCTCTTCAACCATTATCCCTCTCTATCTCTTCATCCATTATCCCCCTATCTCTCCATCCATTATCCCCCTATCTCTCCATCCATTATCCCCATCTATCCCTCTCCCTCATCCATTATCCCCCCTCTCTCCATTATCCCCCTATTATCCCCCATCTCTCTCCATCCATTATCCCCCTATCTCTTCCCCCATCAATCCATTATCCCCATATCCTCTATCTATCCTCATCCTCTTATCCCCCTATCCTCCATCTCTCATCCCTTCCATCCATATCCCCCTATCTCTCCATCCATTATCCCCCTCTCCCCATCCATATCTCTCCATCCTCATCCTATTTCCCCATCCCCCTATCTCTCCATCCATTATCCCTCTATCTCCATCCATCCCCCTATCCATCCATCCCCCTCTATCTCTCCATCCATCCTCCATCCATTATCCCTCTATCTCTCCATCCATTATCCCTCTATCTCTCCATCCATTATCCATCTCTCCCATCCATATCCCCCATCTCTCCATCTCTCCATCCATTATCCCCCTATCCCCACTATCTCTCCATCCATTATCCCTCTATCTCTCCATCCATTATCCCTCTATCTCTCCATACATTATCCCTCTATCTCTTATTCCTTTTATCTTTTATCCATTTGTTCTTTCCATCTCAACACCATATCACAGCAAGCTAATAAACTTAACTGACTTAAACTTCATCCCTCGATCTTCTATTCCACTTTTCCCCCCATCTTTATGATACTGGTGGTGATGATAGTTATTGTCGATATATAGTATAGTATATAGTGTCGATTTTATTTATATAGCACTATTAACACAACCGCGGTTGTGCTACACGATACATCAAAATACATCACAAAATACAAGACATGTCGATGTTAATGGTGATAATAGTGATAATGATGGTGATGATGATAATGATTATGATGATGATGATGGTGGTAATGATGGTGATGATGATAATGATTATGATGATGGTAATGATGATAATGATTATGATGATGATGATGGTGGTAATGATGGTGATGATGATAATGATTATGATGATGGTGGTAATGATGGTGATGATGGTAATAGTGTTGATAATAATGATGATGATGGTGATGTCGATAGTGATAATAGTGATGATGACGATTATGGTAGTGATGATGGTGATGATGATTGTGATGATGACCATGATGATGAAGGTGGTGATGGTGATGATGGTTATAATAGTGATGATGATGATGGTGATGATGATGGTTATGCAGGTGGGGGGGGGACTGAGTTCTTTGAAGGGTGGCCATGTTCCTCTGGCCTCATCTGGTTCTCCACTGTTGTTTCCTGTGGGCATTGAGGAGCCAAATTTGGTGCAGCATGTCCTCATTCTGGAGCCGACGGGACTCGTCCACACTCCACTGCTTACAGGTGAGACTGTCACCAACATTGCAAAACACACACACACACACACACACACACACACACAAAATAATATACTCTAGCTCTCTACTACTCACACACTAGATTTTGTACTGTCTGTTCACCACCTTTCCATCCTGTAAAACCCTACAACCATGTGTGTGTGCATGTGTGTATGTATGTGTGTGCATGTGTGTGTGCACACAGTTCCAGGTTTAGCTCCAGTTCCATTGCCCATCAACACTGCTCACAAACCTCTAAGCCGCACAAGATCTGAGCCGCTGCCCCCGAGTCCCCGCACCATACACACACAACTGCTGCAACAGCAACACAGCTCACAACTGCTGGAAAGACTTAAACAACAAACACACCTTGGCAAGGTATCTGCAGTGTATCGACTGGTTCCACCATCAGCCGCTCGAACACATCCAGAGAAACACACCTCCCAGAGAAACACACCTGCTTCACATTCCGTTTTTTTTGTTCACTTTTTGCAAACTTTGGCTTCATAAAACATAGCTACTGTGTGTTATCTATTAACAGCTAAAAGTATGTGTGTGTGTGTGTGTGTGTGTGTGTTTTCTGCAGCTCATGTCAAAGTCAAGTGAGAAGCGTCGTCTCTGTCAAATTCCCATTGAGGACATGGAATCTGAGGATGTGGGGACATCTGCCAGCACAGCCTTTAAGAGCAGAGCGGAGCCTCAGAGGAAGGCGGAGTCTCAGAGGAAGGCGGAGTCTCCAGAAGAGCAGCTAAGCCTTCAGCAGACCCTCATTCTAAATCAGGTAGCGCAAACACACACACACACACACACACACAAATATATCATTATACATATGTAAATACATAATTTACCATAGGCATGTGGTTTAATTTGCATGCACAGTTTTGGCCACGCCCACCAGTGCAGTGAAATATGAGATCATGACGTCGTTACCGTTTCTTCTATTATATTCAATCAAAATTTAACTGTCCTTTATCTTTGAGGAGGTTTATAAAGTGTTCAAAATGTTAAAAAGCTTTTTGCACACACACACACACACACACACACACAGGCAAGTAAACATCAGTAACACACAATCAGTACACACAGTGCTGCACACATCAGATCAGTGTTTTCTCAGTAACACACAGCGTGTAGAGCTCACTGTTCTCCAGCAGAGGGCACTCTCTTACCACTTAAGCGTTTAACACTTTCTTCTCAATGAACTCACAAGGAGGCAGCAAAGTCTTCAGTTCCATTTTTATTTAACCCTCTCTGTGGTGTGTGTGTGTGTGTGTGTGTAGTCACGTCTCTGGGAGACTCAGAAACAGTTGCAGCAGCTGCGCAGACACACAGCCCAAATGGCATTACCCATGATGCTTAGTGGCATGCACCGACCACTTGCACGCACACAATCCTCACCTGCCTCCACCTCACACACAGTGCCGGACAAAACATTGCCCATCACCACGGCAACCGAACCCAACCTCAGCCAATCCTGTTTTACCACAGGTAAGACTGCTGACCAATCAGAGGGCTTATATTAAATGTCTATTATGTAAACGATTTAGCTGTTAAAAACAGCTCTGTGTGTGTGTGTGTGTGTGTGTGTGTGTGTGTGTGCGTGTGTGTGTGTGTGTGTGTGTGTGTGTGTGTGTGTGTGTGTGTGTGTGTGTGTGTGTGTGTGTGTAGGTTTGGTATATGACTCTCAAATGTTAAAGCATCAGTGTACGTGTGGTGATAACAGCTCTCATCCAGAGCATGCTGGGAGAATTCAGAGTATCTGGTCTCGCCTACAGGAGCGTGGACTGAGAGTGCAGTGTGAGGTACTGTGTTAATTACCTCCATTACACCAGACACACTGCCCTTTACTCTACCCTAATGCCCTCTACTACCCCTCACTGCCAAACCCCACTGCCCTCTACTACACATCACATTGCCCTTTATTACACCACACTATCCTTTACTACACCACACTGTCCTTTACTACACCACACTGCCCTCTACTACACCACACTGCCCTCTACTACACCACACTGCCCTCTAATACACATCACATTGCCCTTTATTACACCACACTATCCTTTACTACACCACGCTGTCCTTTACTACACCACACTGCCCTCTACTACACCACACTGCCCTCTACTACACATCACATTGCCCTTTATTACACCACACTATCCTTTACTACACCACACTGCCCTCTACTACACCACACTGCCCTCTACTACACCACACTGCCCTCTACTACACCACACGGCCCTTTATTACACCACACTATCCTTTACTACACCACACTGCCCTCTACTACACCACACTGCTAAACCACACTCCCGTCCACTAACCCTCACTGCCAAACCACACTGCCCTCTACTACACTTTACTGCCCTATACTGCACCACACTGCTGTCTACCGTACTTCTTTTTTACCCCATACCCTGTGTTTGTGTGTGTGTGTGTGTGTGTGTGTGTATAGAGTATTCGTGGTCGTAAGGCGACTCTAGAGGAGTTACAGTCAGTTCATACAGAGCGTCATGTTCTCCTGTATGGGACAAACCCACTAAACCGTCTCAAAATGGACAACCGCAGCCTTAATGGTAACAAACACACACACACACACACACACACACACATAGACAAATACACACACGTACATCTAGACACACATTTTGTTTATATTTACACTGACACTTTTTACATATTCACACCCACACACACATTTTTACACACACACTTTTAGGCTGCATTTACACTGCAGATCTTAATGCCCAATTCCGATTTTGTGGTTATTTCCGTTTTTTTGCTGACCCGTATCCGATGTCTGCATTTACATTAAACAGCGAAGCGGCCCGAAGTGTAAGTACTGACCAGAAAAAAGTCAAATATAAAAATGGTGTGATAATCAATGAAAGCAATGAACCAAAAGACCAAATGATTATTCAGTATTTTAAGTTTTAAGTCCACCCAACTTGATGTCATGCGCCAGTGTTGCTTATTCAATGTGGTACATTAACTAAGTAAAAATCCGATCTGTCTGCTAACATGAGCGACACTAACACACGTTTCCGATTCGGACACCTGAAACTGAGCAGAAAATATCAGAATCCATGTGTGTTTTTCCTGCTTACACCATCATGGGTCAAATCTCATCTGTACCACATTAAAGGGAAAAATTGGCATTGTTAAAAGCAGACTAACACACACACACACACACACTTTTACACTTTTTGTGTTAGGGGTCTGAGTGTTAGATGTGGGATGAGTGTATCAGAGAAAAAAGGATTAATTTATCATTTGGATTATTGTGGGTTGTCATTATCATGTGCATTTGGGTGTGGTCAGTGTATCATTCTGTCATTTGGTGGGTGTGGTCAGTATCATTCTGTCATTTGGTGGGTGTGGTCAGTATCATTCTGTCATTTGGTGGGTGTGGTCAGTGTATCATTCTGTCATTTGGTGGGGTGTGTGGTCGTTCTGGTGGGTGGGTCATTTGGTCATTTGGGTGGGGTCAGTGTATCATTCTGTCATTTGGTGGGTGTGGTCAGTATCATTCTGTCATTTGGTGGGTGTGGTCAGTGTATCATTCTGTGGGTGTTGGTCATTGCAGTGGGTGTGGTCAGTTTGGTGGGTGGGGGTCTGTCATTCTGTCATTTGTGGGTGGGGTCAGTGTATCGTTCTGTCATTTGTGTGGGTTATCAGTGTGGTCAGGGTGTAATTTGGTCGTTCTGTCATTTGGTGGGTGTGGTCAGTGTATCATTCTGTTCTGTCATTGGTGGGTGGGTCAGTCAGTGTATCGTTCTGTCATTTGGGGGTGGGTGGTTGTCATTTGTAGTCATTCTGTATCATGTTGGGTCATTTGGTGGGTGTGGGTCAGTGTATCATTCTGTGGGTGTGGTCATTTGGTGGGTGTGGTCAGTATCATTCTGTCATTTGGTGGGTGTGGTCAGTGTATCATTCTGTCATTTTCTCCATTTGGGTGGGTGTGGTCAGTGTATTCTGTCATTTGTGTTTAGTAGTACAGACTTTGTGTTTAACCTTTAATATATATATAAATATGTTTTAGTTTTTATGTTATGTTAGCCTGTTAGTGCGCTAGTGTGTGTGTGTGTGTGTGTGTATGTGTGTGTTCTTTTATTTATGTCACTTTTTGTCCAACAGGCATTTTGTCCCAGAGGATGTTCGTCATGCTTCCATGTGGTGGAGTGGGAGTGAGTATTTACACACACACACACACACACACACACACACACACACACACACACACACACACACACATCTGAGCTGAATTTAGAAGTGCTTTTTGATCCAACTTTCTGGTGATCAGCAGAAAATCTGCAAGGCACACATACAATCACTGACAATGTGGAATCTCCTTTGGCTTTGAATGCTTAATCATTAACACAACCCATGTTGCACAGAAACACACAAACACACACACACATACACACACACACACACACACACACACTTCTCCAGAATGGCGATCAATTTCAGTTTTTATTTCGTTGAAGTGATTGGAACAATGTGGAGCCTAAAGGATAAAAGACATTCCACCTCCTGAACACAGAAACTGTGCCAAACCACAGAGGGGTGGGGTGGTGCAGGGTGGGGAGTAGTGGAAGAGGAGGGGGGCAACAAACAATAGAGGAATGCCTAAGCCTATCCAGTCGTCCTGGTTCTCCTCCAGTCTCCTGCTCTCCACTCACACCAATGGAAAATCAATTTAATCTTATCTATCATTAACATGTGCTGGACTGATCAATGCCTCCACACACACACACACACACACACACACACACACACACAGATACACAGATACACAGATCTCTCTCTCTCTGTCTCTCTCTTCATCTTCAGATAATGTTGTCGGTGTTCCTCTCACTGCTCACAGTGTTGTGTTTGTTATATCCAAACGGGGGTGGGTTTAAAGGGGTATATAGAGGGGTGCGAATAAAGAGGTGTTTAAAGCAGGGGGTATAAAAGGGTGTATATAAAAGAGTGTGCATAAAGGGGTGTGTATGAAGGGGTGTATAAAGGAGTGTATAAAGGGGTGTGTATAATGGGGTGTGCATAAAAGGGGTGTGTATGAAGGGGTGTTTAAAGGAGTGTATAAAGGGGTGTGTATAAAGATGGTGTATAGGTATAAAGGAGTGTATAGGTTATATAAAGTGGTGTGTATAAAGTTGGTGTGTATAAAGTAGTGAGTGTATAAAGTGGTGTGTGTGTATAAAGTATAAAGTGGTGTGTATAAAGGGGTGTATAAAGGTTGTGTATAAAGGGGGTGTGTATAAAGTGTGTATAAAGTGGTGTGTATAAAGTGGTGGTAAGTGTATAAAGGGGTGTGTATAAAAGATGTGTATAAAGGAGTGTATAGGTTATATAAAGTGGTGTGTATAAAGTGTATAAAGTGGTGTATAAAGTGTGATAAAGTGTATAAAGTGGGTGTGTATAAAGTGGTGTGTATAAAGTGGTGTGTGTATAAAGTAGGTGTGTATAAAGTGGTGTATAAAGTGTGTATGGTGTATAAAGTGGTGTGTATAAAGTGGTGTGTGTGTGTGGTATAAAGTGGGTGTGTATAAAGTGGTGGTGTGTGTATAAAGGGGTGTGTATAAAGATGTGTTATAAAGTGTTGTATAAAGGAGTGTGTATAAAATGTGTATAAAGGGTGTATAGGTAGTATATAAAGTGGTGTGTGTATAAAGTGGTGTATAAAGGGTGTGTGTGTGTGGTGTGTATAAAGTAAAGTAGTGTGAGTGGTATAAAGTGGTGTGTGTATAAAGGGGTGTGTATAAAGGGGTGTGTATAAAGTGGTGTGTGGTGTGTATAAAGGGGTGTGTGTGTATAAAGGGTGTGTATAAAGGGGTGTGTAAAAAAAAGGAGTCATGCTTCAGAGAACCGAAATTATTTACATTTTTTATTTTCAGAACAGCGTTCATTTATTACATTCTCTTACTGGACAATTGGGGGCCTTGCTAATGGGCCCTTGAGTGACAGCGTGGTGGTCCTGGGAATCGAACCCATGTTTATGTTTCTGGAGGTTGTGTGTTTAAGGAAATGTGCAGGTCTCAGATGAAAAAACACACATTTTGTGTTCTGGTTTTCTTTGTTTTAGTAAAAAGTAATTGATGAGTTTTTGTTGTTGGTTGGAACAGACATTACATCACTCTGAAATGTCTCATGAAATCTCACATTCTCATCCACACACTCATGATTACACTCTGAAACTCATCTCGTGTGTGTGGTGTGTGTGTGTGTGTGTGTGTGTGTTTACAGGTAGACAACGATACCATCTGGAATGAAATACACACATCCACAGCTTCTCGTACAGCAGCAGGCAGTGTTACAGAACTCGCCTTCAGAGTGGCTAAAGGAACTAAAGGAGAATTAAAGGTGCCACAAACACCCACACACACACACCCACACACACACATATACATATATATATATATATATATATATATATATATATATATATATATATATATATATAGTGGCATTTGGCAGACGCCATTATCCAGAACGGCTTACATTTATATCTTCACCAACCCACAAATGTTAGCTCAGGGGCCCACATTGGTAGGTTGGTGGTGATGGGAATCAAACCCCAGTCTTTTTGGTATCAGTCCAACACCTTAACCACCAAGCCGCCACTTCCTGTACCCTATATAAATGTGTAAGTGTGGAGGAACGACAGCATACAAATATCCTAGTTCACGAAACACTCTTTATCCATCATCCCTCGGGTTCTGCTCTTTCACCTAAGAAATAATGTACAGATTAAAGGACGGGATTAAATAAATGTGTGTTTTAGTCCCGAACACTAATCGGAAGGTTGTTCCATAACCGTGGGGTTTATAAAAGAAAGATCTGCCCTCTGCTGTAGCCTTCATTTTTGAGGTACCAACAAAAAGCCTGCACCTTTTAATCTAAGTCGGTGTGGAGGATCATAATGGTACAGAAGTTCCCTCAGATACTGGGGTGTGAGACCATTAAGTGCTTTATAGGTAAGTAGTAATATTTTATAATCAATCCGATATTTGATGCTGTACACACTGAGACAGAAAGACCATCTAAAGATACTAAGATAGATTTCTAAAGTTTACCTCCAGCTGCATGTGGTCCTAGAAAGGAACTTTTGTTTTATTAGAATAAAGTAGTTGGACGTTATCAAGCATCCAGTGTCTGATGTCCTTTACACACTCCCCAATATTGTTAAGCTGATCCTCCTCATCTGGTTTACAACACCATACATACAACTGTGTATCATCATCATAGCAGTTGAAGCTAATACCATGTTTACGTATTATTTCACATTTAGGCACTATATATAAAGAAAGAATCAGAGGGCCTAAGCCAGATCCTTGTGGAACACCAAACTTTACCCCAGAGAGTGCAGAAAATTCACAGTTTGAATTAACACACTGCTGGATGTCATCAAGGATATTGTGGTGCCAAAATCTGCACTAAGATTAAGTAACACTAGCAATAGAACGCAGCCCTGATCAGAGGTCAATAACAGGTCATTTACCACTTTAACCAGCGCTGCGTCTGTGCTATAGTGCGGTCTAAATCCGGACTGATACATTTCCAAAATCTTATTCCTAAGTGGGTTTGAGTGTAACTGCTGTGCTACAACCTTTTCTGCAATTTTTAAAAGAAAGGGGAGGTTTGATGTTGGACTAAAGTTGGAGAGCTGAAAGGGGTCAAGGTTTAGTTTTTTATTGATAACTGCCCGTTTAAAGGGTTTAGGTACATAACCAGTTCTAATAGAAGAGTTTATTATTTCTAGCAGGGGGTTAATTCATTTGGGAATTATCTGGTAGTGGGTAAAGGATCCAGAACACCAGTTGATGGGTTTGATGAGGAAATAAATAAAATTACTTCATTCTGATTGAATCGGAGTAAAACTCTGTAATTGACTAGAGTGCAGATTATATCTTCAGGGTTTCCTCTTAAATTAAGAGTGTGTTCTATAACACTGATTAATTCCTACAGAATCTAGAGTGGACACAACTGCCGTTCTTAGGAAAGTTTTCCTGATTATCAAAATGTATATTGAAGTCGCCAACAATGAATGCTTTGTCTGAGTCGCGCCCTGGAGTATAAATAATACTAACAGATTATTATATAATACAAATTATTATTATTAAACATAGATTTGACTCCGCCCCCTCTGTCATTTACACGGGGCTGATTTATATAACTGTAAGCAGGAGGACTCGCTTCATTTAATGCTATATTTATATAGTATATATATATATATATATATACACACACACAAATAGACACATACAAACACACACATACACACATATTTCGCTGAACTGAAATAATGCTTTTACTGTTTGTCCTGTAGAACGGCTTCGCTGTCGTCAGACCACCAGGACACCATGCTGACCCATCAAACCCCA
>VCAZ01000164.1:822205-824705 GCA_005784505.1 Bagarius yarrelli | reverse complement strand
CGTTGTGTTATGGTTTGTTGGTGGTTGTGTTATGGGTTGTTGGTGGTTGTGTTATGGTTTGTTGGTGGTTATTTGATGGTTTGTTGATGGTTGTGTTATGGTTTGTTGATGGTTGTGTTATGGTTTTGTTGGTGGTTATTTGATGGTTGTTGTGTGGTTGGTTGTGTTATGGTTTGTTGGTGGTTATTTAATGGTTTGTTGATGGTTGTGTTATGGATTTTTGGTGGTTGTGTTATGGATTGTTGGTGGTTATTTAATGGTTTGTTGGTGGTTGTGTTATGGTTTGTTGGTGGTTGTGTTATGGTTTGTTGATGGTTTGTGTTATGGTTTGTTGGTGGTTATTTGATGGTTTGTTGGTGGTTGTGTTATGGATTGTTGGTGGTTGGTGTTATGGTTGGTGTTGGTGGTTGTGTTATGGATTGTTGGTGGTTATTTAATGGTTTGGTTGATAGTTTGTGTTGGATTTTTTGTTTGGTTGTGTTATGGATTGTTGGTGGTTATTTAATGTTTGTGGTGTTGTGTTATGTTTGGTTGTGTTAGGGTTGTGTTATGGTTTGTTGATGTGTTGGTTGTGTTTATGGTTGTTGTGTTGGTGTTATTTGATGGGTTTGTTGTGGTTGTGTTATGGATTGTTTGGTGGTTCTGTTATGGTTGTTGGTGGTTGTGTTATGGTTTGTTTTGATTGGTTTGTTGGGTTGTGTTAGTGGGGTGTTGTGTTATGGTTTGTTGGTGGTTGTGTTATGGGTTGTTGGTGGTTTTGTGGTTGATGGTTTGTTGGTGGTATTTGATGGGTTGTGTTGGGTGGTGTGTTATGGTTTGTTGGTGGTTATTTGATGGTTGTTTGGTGGTTGTGGTGGTTGTGTTATGTTGTTGGTGGTTGTGGTTATGTTTGATGGTTGGTTGGTGGTTGTGTTATGGTTTTGGTTGGTATGGTTATTAATGGTTTGGTTGATGGTTGTGGTGTGTTATAGATTGTTGGGTGGTTGTGTTATGGTTTGTTGATGTGGTTGGTTGTGTTATGGATTGTTGGTTGGCTGTTTGGTTATGGTTTGTTGGTGGTATTTGATGGTTTGTGGTGGTGTGTTATGGATTGTTGGTGGTTAGTTTAATGGTTTTCTGTTGGTGGTTTGTGTTAGGTTGTTGATGTGTTTGTTGTGGTGGTTGTGTTATGGTTTGTTTGTGGTGGTGTTGTTAGGTGTTGTTGGTGGTTATTTTGATGGTGTTGTGTGGTTGGTTTATGGTTGGTTGGTGGTTATTTGTTGGGTTTGTTGATGTTTGTGGTTGTTATGGTTTGTTGGTTGGTTGTGTGTATGGATTGTTGGTGGTTATTTAATGGTTTGTTGATAGTTGTGTTATGGATTTTTGGTGGTTGTGTTATGGATTTGTTGGTGGTTATTTAATGGTTGTGGTGTGTGTTATGGTGGTTTGTGGTGGTTGTGTTATGGTTTGTTCTGGTTGGTTGGTGTTATGGTTGTTGGTTGGTTGGTGGTGGTTGTGTTATGGTTTGTGATTGGTGGTGGTTTTGATGGTTGTTGGTGGTTATGTTGATGGTTGGTTGGTGGTTATTTTGTTATGGGTTTTTGGTTGGTGGTTGTGTTATGGTTTGTTGGTGGTTGTGTTGGTGGTTGTGTTATGGTTTGTTGGATGGTTGTGTTTATGGGTTTGTGGTGTGGTGTGTTGTTGGGTTTGTTGGTGGTTGTTTATGGGTTGGTTGGTGGTGTGTTATGGTTTGTTGGTGGTTATGGTTGGGGGCTGTGTGTGTATTTGATGGGTTGTTGGTGGGTGTTGTGGATTATGGTTTGTTGGTGGTTGGTTAATTGGGGGGGTGGGTGTTGATGGTTGGTGGTGTTATGGTTTGGTTGGGTGTTATTTGGTTGGGTTATGGTTTGTTGGTTATGGTTGGTGTTATGGTTTGTGGTGGTTGTGTTATGGGTTTGTTGGTGGTGTGTTTGGTTGGGATGGTTGTGGTGGTTATTTGTTTATGGTTGTTGGTGGTGTGTTATGGTTGTTGGTTGTTGTTATGGTTGTTTATGGTTTGGTGGGTGTGTTATGGATTGTGGTGGTTAGGGTTTAATGGTTGTTGGTTTGGTGGTGTTTTATGGTTGTTGGTGGTTTATGGTTTGGTTGATGTTTGTTGATGGTTGTGGTATTTGGTGATGGTTTGGTGGTTGTGTTATGGGTTTGTTGTGGTTGTGTGGTGGTTTTATTGGTTTGTTGGGGTTGGTTGTTGGTTATGGGTTGTTGGTTATGGTTGTGTTGTGTTATGGTTTGGTGGTTATGGGTTTGTTTGGTGGTTGTTATGTTTGTTGTTATGGTATTTGTTATGGTTTGATTTGGTTATGGTTTGTGGTGGTTGTTGTGGTATGGTTTTTGTTGGTGGTTATGGGTTTTTATGGTTTGTGGTGGTTGTGTTATGGTTTGTTGGTGGTGGTATTTGATGGTTTGTTGATGGTTGTGTTATGGTTTGTTGGTGGTGTGTGTGGTTATGGTTGTGTTATGG
>VCAZ01000164.1:782205-817205 GCA_005784505.1 Bagarius yarrelli | reverse complement strand
TTTTAATAATGGGGTTTATTATGAAAGGATGATGTTTTATTAATGAGTGTTTTATTAATGAGTGTATGAGTGTTTATTAATGAGTGTTTTAATGAAAGTATGTTGTTATTAATGTGTTTTTTAATGTATGAGTGTTTAATAATGAGTGTTTATTAATGAGTGTATTATGAGTGTTTAAATAATGAGTGGTTAGAGTTGTATTAAGAGTGTATTATAACGGAATGAGTGTGATATGAGGGTTTATTATGGGTTTATTAATGAGGGATGTTTATTATTGATGTTTTATTAATGTGTGTTTATAATGAGAGTGAGTGTTATTATTGAGTGTTTATTAATGAGTGTTTATTAATGAGAGTGAGTGTTATTATTGAGGGTTGAGTGTTTATTAATGAGTGTTTAGTTAATGAGTGTTAATTAATGAGTGTTTATTAATGAGTGTATGAGTGTTTAATAATGAGTGTATGAGTGTTATTAATGTTTAGTGTGTTATTAATGTGTGTGATGAGTGTTATTAATGTGTGTTTTAGTAATGAGTGTATGAGTGTTTATTTACGAGTGTATATTAATGAGTGTATGAGTGTTTATTAATGAATGTTTATTATGAGTGTAGAGTGTTTATTAAAAGTGTTTATTAATAAGTGTTTATTAATGAGTGTATAAGTGTTTATCAGTAGTGTATGAGTGTTTATTAATGAGTGTTCAATAATGAATGTATGAGTGTTATTTATGAGTGTTTAGTAATGAGTGTTTTGATTTAGTAATGAGTGTATGAGTGTTGATGTAAGAGTTTATTTATGTGTTTAGTTATGTGAGTGTTTAGTAATAGTGTTATGAGTGTTTAGTATTAGTGTATGAGTGTTTATTAAATGTTAGTAATGTGTATGAGTGTTTAGTTCATGAGTGTATGGTGTTTATTTATTGAGTGTTTAGTAATGAGTATAATGGTTTGTAGGAGTGTATTAGTGTTTTTATGATGTGTGTTAGTACTGAGTGTGTTTAGTTTAATTGTTAGTATTAGTAGTATTAGTACTGAGTGTATTAGTGTTATTTATGGCATTAGTAATAAGCCTATAAGGTAGTAATAGTGTATGAGTGTATTTATGAGTGTTTAGTAATGAGTGTATGAGTGTTTATAATTGATAAATGTTTAGTATGAGTGTATGAGTGTTTAATTTATCGAGTGTGTTAGTATGAGTGTATGAGTGTTTATTTATTGAGTCTTTAGTAATAAGTGTTGAGTGTTTATAATGAGTGTATAAATGTTTAGGTATGAGTGTATGAGTGTTTATTTTTGAGTATTTACTAATGAGTGTAATGGTGTTTTTAGTTATTAAATGTTTAGTATGAGTGTATAAGTGTTATTAATGAGTGTATTAGTGTTTATTTATTGAGTGTTTAGTAATGAGTGTTATGAGTGTTTATTATTGAGTGTTTTAGTAATAAGTGTATAAGTGTTTAGAAATGAGTGTATGAGTGTTTAATGTTATTGAGTGTTTAGGAGTGTATGAGTGTATGAGTGTTTATGTTATTAAATGATTAGTAATGAGTGTGTATGAGTGTTTAGTTGAGTGTAGTGTATTAGAGTGTTTATTTATTGAGTGTTTAGATTGCGTATGTATAAGTGTTTAGTAGTAATGAGTGTTATAGTTGTTGAGTGTTAGTAATGAGTTGAGTTAGTAATGGTAGTATGAAGTGTTTAGTAATGAGTGTATGAGTGTTGTTTTATTGAGTGTTTAGTAATGAGTGTATGAGTGTTATTTATTGAGTGTTAGTAATGAGTGTATGAGGTGTTAGTATGAGTATGAGTGTGTTTATTTATTGAGTTTTAGTTAATGAGTGCAGAGTGTTTATTAATGAGTGTATGAGTGTATGTTATTGAGTGTTTATAATGAGTGTATGAGTGTTTATTTATTGAGTCTGAGAATGGAGTGTATAATGTTTAGTAATGAGTGATGAGTGTTATGAGTGTTAGTATGAGTGTATGAGTGTTTATTGAGTTTGTAATGAGTGTAGTGTTAGTGATTTATTGAGTGTTTAGTAAATGAGTGTGTATGAGTGTTTATTTATTGAGTGTTTATAATGAGTGTATGAGTGTTTCTTAGAGTTAGTAATGAGTGTATGAGTGTTTAGTTTATGAGTGTTTATGAGTGTTATATGAGTGTATGAGTAGTGTGTTTGTGTAGTGTTTAGTAATGAGTGTAGTAATGAGTGTTTATTGAGTGTTCAGTAATGAGTGTATGAGTGTTTATGAGTGTTCAGTGTTTAAAGAGTGTATTGAGTGTTTATTGAGTGTTTAGTAATGAGTGTATGAGTGTTTATTTATTGTTGAGTGTTTAGTAATGAGTGTATAAGTGTTAGAATGAGTTTATGAGTGTTTAGTAATGAGTGTTGAGTTGTTTATTTAAGGAGTGTATGAGTGTTTAGGGAGTGTTTCAGTAATGAGTGTCTGATGATTTTAGAGTGTTTTGAGTAATGAGTGTATAATGGTAGTAATGAGTTTATGAGTGTTTAGGTAATGAGTGTATGAGTGTTTAGTAAGTAATGGTGTATGAGTGTTTTATTTATTGAGTGTTTTGTAATGAGTTAGATTTGTTTATTATTGAGTAATGAGTGTATGAGTGTTGATTTATTGAGTGTTTAGTATTTAAGAGTGTATGAGTGTTTATTTATGAGTTTGAGTAATGAGTTGAGTGTATGAGTTTAATGAGTTTAGTAATGAGTTATGATTGTTTAGTAATGAGTTTATGAGTGTTTAGTATGTGAGTGTTTAGTGTTTATGAGTGTTTAGTAATGAGTGTATGAGTGTTTTATTGAGTGTTTGTAATGAGTTGTATGAGTGTTTATTTATTGAGTGTTTTGTAATGAGTGTATGAGTGTTTATTTATTGAGTGTTTTGTAATGAGTGTATGAGTGTTTATTTATTGAGTGTTTTGTAATGAGTGTATGAGTGTTTAGTAATGTTTAGTTATGAGTGTTTATTGATTGAGTGTTTGAGTAATGAGTGTATGAGTGTTTATTTATTGAGAGTGTTGTAATGAGTGTATGAGTGTATTTTGAGTGTTTAGTATGAGTGTATGAGTGTTTATTGTATGAGTGTTATGTTTAGTAATGATGTATGAGTGTTTATTTATTGAGTGTTTTAGTAGAGTAAGTGTATGAGTTTTAGAATGAGTGTTTAGAGTTGTAGAGGGGTGTTTATTTATGAGTGTTTGAGTGTATGAGTGTATGAGTGTTATTTATGAGTGTTTTGTAATGACGTGTTTGTAATGAGTGTTTATTTATTGAGTGTGTTTGTAATGAGTGTATGAGTGATGAGTGTTATTTATTGAGTGTTTTGTAATGAGTGTATGAGTGTTTATTTATGAGTGGTTTGTAATGAGTGTATGAGTGTTTATTTATTGAGTGTTTAGTAATGAGTGTATGAGTGTTTTATTTATTGAGTGT
Organism: Bagarius yarrelli; assembly: GCA_005784505.1. Classification (NCBI taxonomy): domain Eukaryota; kingdom Metazoa; phylum Chordata; class Actinopteri; order Siluriformes; family Sisoridae; genus Bagarius; species Bagarius yarrelli. The sequence continues at coordinate 813,761 of VCAZ01000164.1, read as the reverse complement.
TTTGAGTGTTTTGAAGAGTGTATGAGTGTTTATTTATGAGTGTTTGTAATGAGTGTATGAGTGTTATTTATTGAGTGTTTAGTAATGAGTGAATGTATGAGTGTTTGTATGAGTTTTATGATTGAGGTTTTAGTAATGAGTGTATGAGTGTTTATTTATTGAGTGTTTTGTAATGAGTGTATGAGTGTTTATTGAGTGTTGAGTAATGAGTGTATGAGTGTTTATTTTGATTGAGTGTTTTTTTTAGTAATGAGTGTAGATGTTTTTATGAGTGTTTATTTATTGAATGTGTTTGAGTGTTTATTTATGAGTGTTTTGTATGAGTGTTTATTTATTGAGTGTTTTGTAATGAGTGTATGAGTGTTTATTTATTGAGTGTTTAGTAATGAGTGTATGAGTGTTTATTTATTGAGTGTTTTGTTGAGAGTGTATGAGTGTTTATTATGAGTGTTTATAATGAGTGTATGAGTGTAGTGTTTATTTATTGAGTGTTTTGTAATGGAGTGTATGAGTGTTATTTATTGAGTGTTTTGTAATGAGTGTATGAGTGTTTATTTATTGAGTGTTTAGTAATGAGTGTATGAGTGTTTATTGAGTGTTCAGTAATGAGTGTATGAGTGTTTAGTAATGAGTGTATGAGTGTTTATTATGGTGTTTTGTAATGAGTTGTTGAGTTGTTTATTTATTGAGTGTTTTGTAATGAGTGTATGAGTGTTATTTATTGAAGGAGTGTATGCTGTTATTATTGAGTGTGTAATGAGTGTATGAGTGTTTATTTATTGAGTGTTTAGTAATGAGTGTATGAGTGTTTATTTATTGAGTGTTTAGTAATGAGTGTATGAGTGTTTATTTATTGAGTGTTTAGTAATGAGTGTATGAGTGTTTGTATTTATTGAGTGTTTAGTAATGAGTGTATGAGTGTTTATTTATTGAGTGTTTTGTAATGAGTGTATGAGTGTTTATTTATTGAGTGTTTTGTAATGAGTGTATGAGTGTTTAGTAATGAGTGTATGAGTGTTTTATCTTTAATCCAGACAGATTTTGATATTTAATCCGAGTTTTATTAAAGCGGCGCTTCAGTGTTATAAAACTGCTGATTTATTGATCATGTGACTAAAGAGAAGCGTGATTACATAATGGAGATAAAGCTAAAGCTCTTACACACTGATCAGAAAGAGTGTGTGACGTCCGAGTCACCACACGATTATCAGTCCAATCCCTCAGACGTCCGAGTCACCACACGATTATCAGTCCAATCCCTCAGACGTCCGAGTCACCACACGATTATCAGTCCAATCCCTCAGACGTCCGAGTCACCACACGATTATCAGTCCAATCCCTCAGACGTCCGAGTCACCACACGATTATCAGTCCAATCCCTCAGACGTCCGAGTCACCACACGATTATCAGTCCAATCCCTCAGACGTCCGAGTCACCACACGATTATCAGTCCAATCCCTCAGACGTCCGAGTCACCACACGATTATCAGTCCAATCCCTCAGACGTCCGAGTCACCACACGATTATCAGTCCAATCCCTCAGACGTCCGAGTCACCACACGATTATCAGTCCAATCCCTCAGACGTCCGAGTCACCACACGATTATCATTCGAATCCCTCAGACTTCCGGCTCAACACACGATTATCAGTCAATTCTCTCAGACGTCCAGTCACCACACGGTTATCAGTCGATTCCCTCAGACGTCCAGTCACCACACGGTTATTATTCGAACCCTCAGACTTCCGACTCACCACACGGTTATCAGTCGATTTCCTCAGACGCCCGAATCACCACACGGTTATCAGTCGATTCCCTCAGACGCCCAGTCACCACACGGTTATCAGTCGATTCCCTCAGACGTCCGAATCACCACACGGTTATCAGTCGATACCCTCAGACGTCCGAATCACCACACGGTTATCAGTTCAATGATTTAAAACATACATTTTTACTAACATCAGGTTTGTTCTTGTTTTAACAAATAGATTTCCAGACAGCTTCAGAGTGTTTATAGATAAACGTTTTATTTTTATTTATTTTTTCTAATACTGATTTTATCAAATAACAGAGAAATAATTAAAAAATTAGCATAAAATGAATTCTGTGTGACGCTGATGAAGCTGTGAGTTAAATGCTGGCCACTGAGCAGGTGTGTGTATGTGGACTGTGGGTATATGTGGACTGTATTGTGTACATTTTGTTCACACACACACACACACACACACACACACACACACACACACAACCACATACATTAGTCAGAAGAGCGTCTCCTGTCAGATCACTGTAAATATTTCAAATTCCGGGATTCTGAAAAAAAAACAGATTTATAAACACTGTTATAAATATTTTAGAGCAAACACACACAACAAACATTCACTTGCTATTAAGGATCATTTTAGGAAGTAAAGGTGAGTGTTTGGTGTTTTTGTCTTTATGTGTGTGAAAACACACTTTAGTACTCAGCCCTGTATTTGTGTTTTTTTGTGTGTCTTTTTACGAATTTGATTGTTTACATTTTATCAGTAATAAATAATTTTACCTGGTAAATAAATTCCGTGATTATATTTCAGCCTCAGTTCATCTGCAGATTTATTAATATATTAATATACGATTGTTTACTTGCCAAAACCCACCACCAACAAACTCCCTATCGATCACACACACACACACACACACACACACACACCACAACACACCTGGACTCAATCACCACTGTTCACTGGAATATACACCTCTTCCCCTGTGTGAACGGTGAATGAACTGTTTTTAGATGAAGGTTCTGGAGATCTGGAGGATTGATGGTCATTAAGTGTTTTTGGTGTCTGATGTTGTGGGGTCTTCTTGTTCTCCTCTGTTAGCTGATGATAAACGTGTTGTAAGTTTTTATGTTTTAAATGTAAATTTTATGTCTTCATGTCTGTGACACACTTTCTTCTTTTAGTTATGATGTAATAGCTACTCTTGCTGGAGTTACTTCATTTTAACACACTCTACATTGCCCTTATTTATGACATCATTATAAACACACCTAATACTTATTTTTTCTTAGTCTCTGTGTCTCTCTGTGTCGTCTCTCTCTCTCTTTCTCTTCTCTCATGTCTCTCTCTTTGTCTATGTTTTTGCTTTAAGTGTTATTAATTGGAGTGTTATTGGTTGGTGTGCGATATTAATTGGGGTGTTAATGTTTGGAGTGTTATAGGTTGGAGTGTTGATGGTTGGAGTGTTATTAATTGGAGTGTTAATGGTTGGAGTGTTAATGGTTGGAGTGTTAATGGTTGGAGTGTTATTGGTTGGAGTGTTTTAATGGTTTGGAGTGTTAAGGAGTTGGAGTGTTTAATGGTTGGAGTGTTAATGATTGGAGTGTTATTGGTTGGAGTGTTTAATGTTTGGAGTGTTAATGGTTGGGCTGTGTTTGGTTGAAGTGTTAATGGTTGGAGTGTTATTAATTTGAGTGTTATTGGTTGGAGTGTTATTGGTTGGAGTGTTAATGGTTGGAGTGTTAATGGTTTAATGGTTGAAGTGTTAATGGTTGGGGCTAAGTGTTAATGGTTGAAGTGTTAATGTTTGTTGAGAGTGTTATTGGTTGGAGTGTTAAGGTTATAGGTTGGAGTGTTAATGATTGGAGTGTTATTGGTTGGAGTGTTATTAATTGGAGTGTTATAGGTTGGAGTGTTATAGGTTGGAGTGTTACTCGTTGGGAGTGTTATTAATTGGAGTGTTATAGGTTGGAGTGTTATTGGTTGGAGTGTTAGTTACTGGTTGGAGTTACTGGAGTGTTATAGGTTGGAGTGTTGTGGTTGGATTTGTTTATTAATTGGAGTGTTATTAATTGGAGTGTTATAGGTTGGAGTGTTAATGGTTGGGAGTGTGATGGTTGGAGTGTTTAATGGTTGGAGTGTTGATGGTTGGAGTGTTGATGGTTGGAGTGTTAATGGTTGGAGTGTTTGGGTGATGTGGAGGTTGGGAGTGTTGATGGTTGGAGTGTTAATGTTTGGAGTGTTATAGGTGGGTGTTAGTGTTAATGATTGGAGTGTTATAGGTGGGAGTGTGTTAATGATTGGAGTGTTATTAATTGGAGTGTTTATAGGTTGGAGTGTATAGGTTGGAGTGTTATAGGCTGGTTGGTGGTTGAGTGTTATCGATGGAGGTTGGAGTGTTGATGGTTGGAGTGTTAATGGTTTGGAGTGTTGATGTTGTTGGAGTGTGGTTGGAGTGTTATGGTTGGAGTGTTGATGGTTGGAGTGTTAAATGGTTGGAGTGTTGGTTGGATGGTTGGAGTGTTGATGGTTGGAGTGTTGATGTTGATTGGAGTGTTAATGGTTGGAGTGTTATAGGTGGGAGTGTTAATGATTGGAGTGTTTAGGTGGGAGTGTTAAGGATTGGAGTGTATATGATGTGGAGAGTGTTAATGATTGGAGTGTTATAGGTTGGAGTGTTATAGGTTGGAGTGTGATGGTTGGAGTGGTTATAGGTTGGAGTGTTATAGGTTGGAGTGTTATAGGTGGGAGTGTTATAGGTTGGAGTGTTATAGGTTGGAGTGTTATAGGTTGGAGTGTTATAGGTGGGAGTGTTATAGGTTGGAGTGTTATTGGTTGGAGTGTTATAGGTGGGAGTGTTAATGATTGGAGTTGGTTGGGGTTATAGGTTGGAGTGTTATAGGTTGGAGTGTTATAGGTTGGAGTGTTAATGATTGGCGTGTTAATGATTGGAGTGTTGGAGTGTTAATGATTGGAGTGTTATAGGTTGGAGTGAGTGTTATAGGTTGGAGTGTTTATAGATTGGAGTGTTAATGATTGGAGGTGTTATAGGTTGGAGTGTTATAGGTTGGAGTGTTATAGGTTGGAGTGTTATAGGTGGGAGTGTTATAGGTGGGAGTGTTATAGGTTGGAGTGTTATAGGTTGGAGTGTTATAGGTTGGAGGTGTCCTTGCTGTTGGGGATGGACAGGTGGAGACTCTGAACTGCGGTTGGTTTTGTCATTCTGATTTTTCTCACTGGGCGTTTGAAAGAAAATGACTGTTTAAGCTGCAATGACGCTTTTTGATGGGTGTCTAAACGCTGATCACATTCCTGCTCTGGACTCTCGGCACACACACTGTTCTGTGTTCTTGCTGATGTTTACCATCTTCACCAGACTAAGATTAAGGTTTAGATTAAGGTTAAGTACACAAAGGCTGACTCTACTTCTACTTGGCTCAAAGAACTCGCGGAGGAACAAATCTCACCACAGTCATGGTAGAACATTAACCAGGAGATGGAGAACACACATGAGAGGAGGTCCTTTAAATACATTTACAGCATTTGGTAGATGTTCTTATCACAACTTACATTTATCTCTTTTCTTACCACAGTGGTGGAACCCCAACACCAAACCCACCACAGAAACTACTACCGAAACCTTAATCGAAACCCACTACAGAAACTACCACTGAACTCACCACCAAACCCACCAACAGAAAAACTACCATCGAAACCTCAAACGAAACCCACCACAGAAAGAAATGAATACCAAAATAACCACCAAAGCCGCCACAGAAACTACCACTGAACTCACCACCAAACACCAAAACCACCACAGAAACTACCACTGAACTCACCACCAAACACCAAAACCACCACAGAAACTACCACTGAACTCACCACCAAACACCAAAACCACCACAGAAACTACCACTGAACTCACCACCAAACACCAAAACCACCACAGAAACTACCACTGAACTCACCACCAAACACCAAAACCACCACCAGAAACTACACAATGAAATCACCACCAAACACCAAAACCACCACAGAAACTACCACTGAAACCAAAACAAAACCCTCCAGACACCAATTCTTTCATCTAAAATTATCTACTCTTCATTTCACATTCTATACTGCAGAATTCACCTTCATCCACACACACAACACACACTCTGTAATGTCTCAGATTACACACCCACCTAACACACACACACTCTGTAATGTCTCAGATTACACACCCACCTAACACACACACACTCTGTAATGTCTCAGATCAAACACACACACACCTTTCTTTATGCACCACAACTGTTTCTAATCATTAGGTTCCTGCATGTCTGCACCTACAGGCTTTCACATCATCACTATGTGTTTGTGTGTGTGTGTGTGTGTGTGTGTGTGTGTGAGTGTGTGTTTAGTTTAGTTTTCAGTCAGCTGATTTATTTATTAGTATTATTTTAGAAATGTAAAAATAATTCTGCTTATCATATTATTGCTTCTTTCTGATTTCCTTAAGCTTAAAATATGAATTATTATTGATCTATTATTTTTCTTTTATTTATTATGTCATTGTTGCTTTTACAATTTTGACAAAAGCATTTTAACTTTTTTACAAAAATAATCATTTAAATTCTATTTAGATTAATTGTTTATGTAAATAAATAATTTTTTTTATAACTAAATAAGCTTCATTGTTTTATTATCATTTTACTTCACAAAAGTTTATCGTTTTAGTTAATTTTAATGAAAAACTTGCAACTCTAATTATAGCAATAAAATTAAATGTTTAATTACTTTAGTGTTAAATAATCTAATTAAAAACAAATATGTTTCTCCAGGAATAAATGTTCAGTAAATTCTTGTTATTATTCTTAATTAAATGTTTGTTTATGTCAAAAATCCAAAATGTTTTAATATTGAAATAATAAACAGTAAAACTCCATTAAAGTGAATTCTTTATAATAAATTTAAATTAATTGTTTATAACTGAGATTCATTGAGACGTTAAACAATTCAATACTTTTATTAATCATATTTATTTATTTAGTTGTTCATTTATTTACGCTTAATTAAACATTTATTGTTAGATGTTGTTTTTGTTAAGCAGCACAATGAAGTTTAAAAGTTTTAAACGATGAATTAATTAATCAGTCGCTGCGTAAATTCCCAGTTATTTTATGTCAACAAACAAACAAACAAACAATATGTTTGTTTGTTTGTTTGTTGACATAAAATAACTGGGAATTTACGCAGCGACTGAATTAATTTCATTGTTTATAATTATATATTTTAAAATACAATATTTATGCATAAAACGTCTAATATAAATCTCAGGTTACTTTAACACATAAATATTGTCTAATAATAAAACTATATCCAATATAAATCCCCTATTATTTTTTTAACAGACACACACACACACACACACACACACACACACACACACACACACAGTACTCACCTCTAGCACTTTGTGAGTTAAATTTTGTTGCACTTGTATTTCTGGACGTTTTGTAGATGATTCGAAATCCAGTTTATTTATGAAATCCCACAATGCACTGCAACAGGTTTGTGTCTGTATGATGTAATTTGCAGCCTACCCACAATGCACTGTTTCAGACAGATGGATAGAGATGGGATGTCAATAGATTTGATGATGATAATGATGATGATGATGACGGTGTTTATAGAAAGACTGGTCCACAGGTTAGCTGTCAAATTAAAGAGATTAGATAAGGAGAGACGTTTGGACACTGGACTACAGAATTAAGTAAGGGGTGTGGTCAGAGTGAGGGGTGTGGTCAGGCTGAGGGGCGTGGTCAGGATGAGGGCATGGTCAGAGTGAGGGTGTGATCAGAGTAAGGGTGTAATCAGAGTTAAGGGCGTGGTCAGGATAAGGGGCGTGGTCAGAGTGAAACTTAAGTTGCATTGTTTATATTAAGCACATCTGACAGTGTGTGGAATAATGATGAATAAATTGTGTTGTGTTGGAGTGTGTGATGGACTGTGTGTTGGAGTGTGTTGGAGTATGTGTTGGAGTGTGTGATGGACTGTGTGGTGGAATGTGTTAAAGTCTGTGTTGGAGTGTGTGAGAGTGTGTGATGGACTGTGTGTTGGAGTGTGTTGGAGTATGTGTTGGAGTGTGTGGTTATGGACTGTGTGGTGGAATGTGTGAGTGTGTTGAGGTGTGTGGAGTGTGTTATGGACGTGTGAAGTCTGTGTTGGATGTGTGGAAGTGTGTGTTAGTGAGTGGCCGACATGGACCAGGCTCCCTCCATCCTCCACACTGAGAAGGCGTAGCTCAGTCTTTCATGAGCGAGGTAGTTACAGCTCGCCATCTTAGCATCCATCTGGCCGTCGTCGCTCTGCAGCACCTGGTAGAGAAAGTCGATGTAGCGTGAGGCGAGTTTGAGGATCTGGATTTTGCTCAGTTTGTCAGAGGGCAGCGTGGGGATGATTTTCCTGAGTGAGGCAAAGGCGTCGTTTAGAGACTGTGTGCGCTGACGTTCTCTCACATTGGCGATGACCCTCTGAGAGTGAAGATCCTCAAACTGCTGAGCAGGAAGTGGAGAAACAGAGCTCAGCAGTGGCACCAGGGAAGACGAGGAAGAGGAGAAAGATGGAGATGGAGAACTCTTTTTGGGACGTTTGTGAATGGACGGCGTGGCGGTTTTACTTTCAGAAAGAAGATCAGTGGTCAGCTCCTTCTTAGGACTCGTCACTCGTTTTCGGGTCACAACAATGGGACATTTATTTCTGTGTTGTTCCTCATCCTCATCTCGGGGAGTCACGCTGCCTTTGTGGAAATCTCCATGGCTGTCCTCCTCTCTCATGTCTTCTCTTTCTGTCTGATCTTCAGCTTCTTCAGATTCTGATTTAACGCTTGCTGTTTCTCACCACAACTTAAACATTAAAAAAAAGGTTTTAATTAAAACATTTCTAAGTTTCAGTCTGAGATTTTAAAAATGTAGTAAATAAAAAAAGAACTGAAGGTCTTACTGCCTGAAGATCTGGATTCTGCTGTTGATGTTTCAGTCAGCTTCGGTTTCTACCATCTGGTTTCCAGTAAATTTATAAAAACCAGCTCAGTCCTCATAGGCTCCTCCCACCGCTATCGGTGATTGGCCATGTTGAAAGACACACCCAACTCAAAGTAAACAAGATGAATGTTGAGACTCGTCTCTGATTGGAGGATGAAAATGTGATAAAGGACGAGGACGGAGTGTGTATTGCATCGCTGTAGGTTCTCCTAATGTGGTGTGTGTTTTATTAAATCCAGATTTCACACTTTATATTCACATGTCTCAGAAAAAAAACACACATGACTCTGAAACACACACACACACACCGGGAAACCTGTAAAACACTGATGTCTATTTTTCATATCTAACACTTCACTGTTTTACTGGTTACAGAAGCATCATTATAGAGGCAACTGTCAATGTTTACAGGCTTGTGTGTGTGTGTTTGTGTTTTTGTGTGTGTGTTAAGCAGGGATGGAAAGTTCTGGAAGGTTGGAGGAATTGTAATTGGTGTGTAGGTGAGTGTGTGGTACCGCAGCTGCAGGAAGCCGGTAAAGGAAGCATGGCAGAGGCGTGTGCTAGAACACGAGATCAGGAGCAGAACAGAACAGAGACAAGATCATGGTCTGGAAATCAGACGTGTCAAACGCGTTACAGGTGGTCACATGATCGACAATTACTAAAAAGTCACATGGTAAGAATTTTATCACGGAAACGCAGCTTTATGTGTCATTAAACAACGCTTTTATTTATTCTGATACATTCCGTCCCTCTTCATTTGCTGTCCAGCTTTTCGTCTGTGTCCCAGTCTGATGTTCCTGATGCCTGAAGAACACACTGCATTCATTTCAGTAATGTCTAACAGTGTGTGTGTGTGTGTGTGTGTGTGTGTGTGTGTGTGGAGACTCTGCTGATGATCTGCTTTCTTCTGGGTAAGTTTCCGCCTGCAGTGGAAACAGGATCAGACCCGTATTTACTTTAATTTACAGATCAGAGCAACACCACAACATCCACATCTGCACATCACAGCAGTGTTTAAAGTGTGTGTGGGTGTTTACGATGTTGTATAATTTCCTCTATTTCACCTTTTTGTTTCCTTAAAAGTGAAATTAATATTAACATAACATAAACATTCAAATTAAATACTTTCCTATTAACATTAATATTAACTGTGACAGACTTTGCAAGATCCCTCTGGGGATTCCAGCTGCAACTGCCCTACTGAAGGCCATGGCGGTGGTGTTAGTGATGGTGGTGGTGTTAGAGATGGTGGTGGTGTTGGTTTGTTGCTGTTGGTTTTAGTGATGGTGCTGTTGGTGATGGTGGCTTTGGTTTTGTTGTTGGTGGTGATGGTGGTGGTGTTAGTGATGGTGGTGGTGTTAGTGATGGTGTTGGTTTGTTGTTGTTAGTGTTGGTTGTAGTGATGGTGATGCTATTGGTGATGGTGGTTTTGGTTTTGTTGGTGGTGGTGGTGTTAGGATGGTGGTAGTGTTAGTGATGATGGTGGGTGTGTTGTTGTGTTTGTAGTTGGTCGTGTTGTTATTGGTGGTGGTGTTGGCCATAGTGGTGGTGATGGTAGGGGTGATGGTGGTGTTGGTATTGTCTGTTTGGTGGTGGTTGCTTTTTAAATCCAAAATTTTAGCAAAAGTCATCTATTTACAGCTTTTTTCGTATCTGACTGAGTGTAACATGCTGGAGGGATTCAGAGCTTCTCATGGCACCATGACTGCTTCTGATGGATTCTATAATGATGAGGTCCTCTTTATACATGCTTCCTCATAGTGCCTTAAGAAATACAGGGTCTTAGGTCTCTTATCACTGTTATACTAATGCACAATTTTAATTAATACACAATCCTGTTAAGACCAGCAAGGGGAATGCTATTATAAACCTTATATCCTGTCTGAAAGAGGTCACAATGTGGTTGCCAGAAGTTTGTTTAAAGTTAAACGGGGACAAAAACTGAGGCCAAATCTTCTCTGTGTACTGAAAATCAACAATCAACAGTAACAGTAACTGTACATTACAAAGCAGTGTCAAGAAAACCCAGGCGTTATCTTGTAAATCTAGACTGAAGACACTTTATTCCTGAGTTTTATTTCACGTTTTTATTATCTATCTTAAGTTAAGTATAGTATATTCAATTTTAAGTTACGTATAGTATATATTCATTATTCACATTATTGTCATTGTGGAAGGTAGGGTACAGAGCCAATGAAATGCATTTTTCGCATACAGTCTGTAGGAGTTTGGGGGTCAGGGTCAGCTAAAGCGCCCCTGGAGCAGGAAGGGTTAAAGGTCTCTCAAGGACCCAACAGTGGTTGACTTGCCGGAGGTGGGGCTTGAACCCAGGTGTTTCTGGTCTTCAGATTAACAATTAACAACTCAGCACCTTAACCATTTGAGCCACCCTGCCCCTAGTTTGTTGTTTACATTAACTAATCAAATCAAATCAATACACAACAATCACAATTTATATATAGTAACACAACATCTGTATAAAATGTTCACTTGTAACGCAGACAGCACACATCTGCACATCACAGCAGTGTTTAACATGTGTGTGTGTGTGTGTGTCTGTGTCTGTGTCTGTGTGTGTGTGGAGGTGAAACTAACAGACAGTGCATGTGGAAAGATGCGGTGCCGCGTGCAGCAGTGAAAAATAAATAACAGAAAGGATGAATAGTGATTAAATTGTGATGAATAGTGATGAATTATGATGTGTTATAATTTGAGAATGCTGGTTTTGAGGAGGAGCTGATGAGTGTGTAAGATCCACACTGATAAGAACACTTCGGAACCCAAAACTCTCAACCTTCTCCACTGTTTTCCCAGCAATGGGGGTGAGTGTAGTTTTCCTGGTATCAGTGTTCTACTCTGCAAATCTGACAGTGACCTTGAAGCTGTTTCTGTCACGCACTGTCTCAAACCCACGGACCACTGACTGAACATCTGATGCATACAGCAAACTTAGACGGAAACAGATCAAATAATGCTGGATTCTTAGATGCTTCACTGGTTTATATTAGTCTGTTATTCTAAAGACATTTCCACACACCTAAACATTTCGAAGCACAAAAATAAACGTCATTAGTTGCTTTACAGGTCAGTCATACAATCTCTGGGCCGAGATTTCCAGACACGCTGTATAAGTCACATCAGTGTAAAAGTCTGGCTATGGAATATGCTCGGATATGTGAAATATATATTCAGTCTTTACACCTGAGGCCAGAAAGAGAGATGCAGACCGCAAACATGGAGTTAAACTCCACCCTGTACTGGTGTTTCTGTTCTTATCTTATCATTTAACTGTGAGCAAAACTTCTGATTCAAATACTTGTAAATACTTGTTTATTTATCCACAATGAGCAATAATGAAAATGAAAAAAGATGATTTTAGGAAGAACATTTAAGAGAAACCCTCCTGATCTGGGTGACACCGGAATGTGTATTTATTATTAATAATGTCCTGTCTACATGCATATATATCCGATCTCTAAGCTTTGAGAAACCAGCAAAGTTCTAATTTGACTACAGAATAAACTCCAGTTTCAACCTGCTCAAAATCATCAAATGTCCAATGTTAAATCTGCTCACGCGACTGACTGATGCAGCTCAGACTCACTGCCCGTCTATCCTCAGCAGCACCTCCAACTGATAACAAGAATAAATGAAGGAATTAGGAAATCAGTCTCCTCTCTGGATCACTGACTTCCTCTAGAGAGAAGAGGGATGTTGACCCTCATGCTCGCAGATGAGAAGGTTAAAAGTTTAATGAAAGTTAAATATAAGATTCCTAAAGAACCTCACTGCGATTTGTAAAATGTCTTTTCATGTTAAACTCATTCCAAAATGTGTGTGTGTGTGTGTGTGTGTGTGTGTGTGTCTGTGTGCTGATGATCGTCACTTTAATAAAATCATTGACATCAGTTAACATTCCCACATGTTCCACTGCAGGTTCTCCTCCTCGTTTTCACGTTTTTTTAATTTACGCTTTATTTAGATGAAGCTGAACCTCAGACAGAGTTTTTTCTTGTCATGTTTCAATTTTCTTAAAAGTTACTTTGGAGCTGCATTTTTCCAAAAAGCCCCTTAATATTGGACAGAGTGCACATCTGGAGTGCACTTTCTTCAAAACATCTCACTGATGGAACAGATTTGAACCTGAAACAGCTGCAGTTCCTCTTTTAATAACTCTCCAACCAAGAGCGCTTCCCAAGGGCTGTCTGATGTGATTCTGTGTTTAATGTGACTCTGTGTCTGTGTGACTGTGTGAGTGTCTGTGTGACTGTGTGGCTGTGAGTGTCTGTGTGAGTGTCTGTGTGACTGTGTGAGTGTCTGTGTGGACGGTGTGAGTGTCTGTGTGACTGTGAGTGTCTGTGAGTGTCTGTGTGACTGTGACTGTGTGTTCTATGTGACTGTGTGTCTATGTGTGAGCCTGTGTGTGACTGTCTGTATGTGTCCCTGTGTGTGTGAGACTGTGTGTGATGTAGTGTGCTTGTGTGAGCTGTGTGTGAGTGTGATGTGTGGTGTAGTGTCTGTGTGACTGTGAGTGTGTCTATGTGACTGTGTCTGTGTGACTGTGTGAGTGTCTGTGACTGTGACTGTGTGAGTGTCTGTGTGACTGTGTGTATGTGTGAGTATCGACTGTGTGAGTGTATGATGCTGTGTGACTGTGTGACTGTGAGTACTGTGTGTGACTGTGTGTGTATGATATGACTGTATGAGTGTCCGGTGTGACTGTTGTCCCCTGTGTGACGTGTGAGTGTCTGTGTGTGTGTGTCGAGTGTGTGACTGTGAGTGTCCTGTGTGACTTGGTGTGGACTGTAGTGTGTGATTGTGTGAGTGTCTGTGTGAGTGTATGTATGCACTGTGAGTGTCTGTGTGTGACTGTGAGTGTCTGTGACTGTGTGACTGTATGAGTGTGTCTGTGTGACTGTGAGGTGTGACTGTGTGATGTGACTGTGAGTGGTGTGTGAATGTGAGTGTCTGTGTGACTGTGTGAGTGTCTGTGTGAGTGTCTGTGAGTGTCTAGTGTGTCTGTGATGTGACTGTGTGAGTGTCTGTGTGATGTGACTGTGTGAGTGTCTGTGAGTGTGCTGTGTGACGTGTGTGTCGATGTCTGTGTGACTGTGTCTGTGTGTGTGACTGTGAGTGTCTGTGACTGTGTCTTGGTACTGTGTGATTGTGTCTGTGTCTGTGTGACTGTGACTGTGTGTCAGTGTCGGTGTGAGTGTCTGTGTGATGTGTGTGAGTGTCTGTGTGACTGTGAGTGTCTGTATGTGAGTGTCTGTGTGTGTGCTGTGAGTGTCTGTGTGAGTGTCTGTGTGAGTGTCTGTGTGTGTGTGTCCTACTGTGTGAGTGTCTGTGTGACTGTGTGTCTGTGTGAGACTGTGTGACTGTGTATGTGACTGTGAGTGAGATGTCTGTGACTGTGTGACTGTGTGACTGTGTCTATGTACTGTGTGTGTGACTGTGAGTGTCTGTGACTGAGGACTGTGTGTGACTTGTGTCTGTGTGACTGTGTGAGAGTGTCTGTGTGACTGTGAGTGTCTATGTGTGACTGTGTGAGTGTCTGTGTGAGTGTATGATGCTGTGAGTGTCTGTGTGACTGTGAGTGTCTGTGTGATGTGTGACTGTGTCTACTGTGTGACTGTGTGATGTGAGTGTCTGTGATTGTGTCTGATGTGACTGTCTGTGTGTGTGAGTTTCTGTGTGACTGTGTGTGAGTGTCTGTAAGTGTCCCTGTGTGTGACTGTGTAAGTGTCCCTGTGTGTCTGACTGTGTGAAGTGTCTGTGTGTGTGACTGTGTGTGAGTGTGGAGTGATGCGTGTGACTGTGTGAGTGTACTGTGTGTGATGTCTGACTGTGTGTCAGTGTGATGTGTGCTGTGTGAGTGTCTGTATGTGACTGTGAGTGTCTATGTGACTGTGAGTGTCTATGTGACTTGTGACTGTGTGACTGTGTCTGTGTGACTGTGAGTGTCTGTGTGACTGTGACTGTGTGTCTGTGACTGTGTGAGTGTCTGTGTGACTGTGAGTCTGTGTGATGTGACTGTGTGAGTGTGAGTGTCTGTGTGATGTGATGTCTGTGGACTGTGAGTGTGTCTGTGGTGACTGTGAGTGTCTGTGTGTGTGATGTGTGTGTCTGTGTGACTGTGAGTGTCTGTGTGAGTGTCTATGAGCTGTGTGACTGTGAGTGTCTGTGGATGTGAGTGTCTGTGTGTGTGACTGTGAGTGTCTGTGTGTGAAGTGTTCTGTGAGTGTCTAGTGTGTGAGTGTCTGTGTGACTGTGAGTGTGACTGTGAGTGTGTGACTGTGAGTGTCTGTGACTGTGTCTGTGATGTGAGTGTCTGTGTGTGTGTACTGTGTGACTGTGAGTGTCTGTGACTGTGTATGAGTGTGAGTGGTGCTGTGATGTGTGTGACTGTGATGTGTACTGTGTCTGTGACTGTGTGTCTAGTGTGTGACTGTGTGACTGTGTGAGTGAGTTTCTGTGTGGTGACTGTGAGTGTCTGTGTGAGTGTGTGTGACTGTGTGTGTGAGTGTCTGTGTGAGGTGTGACTGTGTGAGTGTCTGTGTGATGTGAGTGTCACTGTGTGACTGTGTGTCTATGGGACTGTGTGTGATGTGTGAGTGTCTGTGACTGTGATGTGACTGTGTGAGTGTGAGTGTCTGTGTGACCATGTGTGAGTGTCTGTGATGTGACTGTGAGTGTCTGGTGACTGTGAGTGTGAGTGTGTGACTGTGTGACTGTGTGTGACTGTGTGAGTGTACTGTGTGACGTGTGAGTGTCTGTGACTGTGAGTGTCTGTGTGTGACTGTGAGTGTGTGATGAGTGTCTGTGTGACTGTGAGTGTCTGTGTGTGTGATGTGTGTGACTGTGTGACTGTGAGTGTGATGTGAGTGGTCTGTGAGTGTGAGTGTCTGTGATGTGACTGTGAGTGTCTGTCTGTGTGATGTGACTGTGTGTGTGAGTGTCTGTGTATGTGTGACTGTGTGAGTGTGTGACTGTGTGACTGTGTGAGTGTGTTGTGCTGACTGTGAGTGTGTGTGTACTGTGTGAGTGTCTTTGTGATGTGTGTGACTGTGTGAGTGTCTGTGTGACTGTAGTGTGGACTGTTGACTGTGAGTGTCTGTGTTGTGACTGTGTGACTGTGTGACTGTGTGAGTGTGTGGACTGAGTGTCTGTGTGTGACTGTGAGTGTCTGGTGTGGACTGTGTGAGTGTCTGTGTGACTGTAAGTGTCTGATGTGACTGTGAGTGTATGTGATGTGAGTGTCTGTGTGACTGTGTCTGTGTGACTGTGAGTGTCTGTGTGTGACTGTGTGTGAGTGTGATTGGGGTCTGTGTATGTGACTGTGTGAGTGTGTCTGTGACTGAGTGTCTGTGTGCTGTGAGTGTCTGTGTGACTGTGTCTGTGAATGTGTGAGTGTCTGTGTGACTGTGTGTCTATGTGAGTGTCTGTGAGTGTCTGTGGAGTGTCTGTGTGATGTGTGTGGCTGTGTGAGTGTCTGTGTGACTGTGTGGAGTGTCTATGTGTGGGACTGTGTGGACTGTGTCTGTGTACTGTGACTGTGATGTGTGACTTAGTGTGTGATGTGTGAGGGTCTGTGTGGGACTATGACTGTGTGAGTGTCTGTGTGACTGTGAGTGTCTGTGTGACTGTGTGACTGTGTGACTGTGTGAGTGTCTGATGTGTGACTGTGTGTGACTGTGAGTGTGACTGTGAGTGTCTATGGTGACTGACTGTGATGAGTGTGTGTGAGTGAGAGTCTGTGTGACTGTGTGAGTGTCTGTGACTGTGTGATGATCTGTGTGTGAGTGTCTATGTGTGACTGTGTGTGTGAGTGTCTGTGTGACTGTGAAGCTGTGGCTGTGTGAGTGACTGTGTGAGTGTCTGTGTGACTGTGAGTGTCTGTGACTGTGTGTCTATGTGACTGTGAGTGTTACTGTGTGAGTGTCTGTGTGAGTGTCTGTGAGTGTCTGTTGAGTGTGACTGTGTGAGTGTGTCTGTGTGATGTGACTGTGTGAGTGTCTGTGTGAGTGTCTGTGTGACTGAGTGTCTGTGATGTGACTGTGTGAGTGTCTATGTGTGTGACTGTGAGTGTCTGTGTGATGTGTGTGACTGTGTGTGAGTGTCTGTGTGACTGTGAGTGTCTGTGTGATGTGACTGTGATGTGACTGTGTCTGTGTGATGTGACTGTGTGAGTGTCTGTGTGTGTGTGATGTGACTGTGAGTGTCTATGTGTGTGTCTGTGTGACTGTGTGTCTGTGTGATGTGTGTGAGTGTTCTGTGATGTGTGAGTGTGTGTGACTGTGATGTGTGACTGTGTGTGTGGACTGTGAGTGTCTGTGACTGTGAGTGTCTGTGAGTGTCTGACTGTGTGAGGTGTCTGTGTGACTGTGTGTCTGTGACTGTGACGTGTGACTGACTGTGTGACTGTGAGTGTGACTGTGTGAGTGTCTGTGTGACTGTGAGTGTGTGTGACTGTGTGAGTGTCTGTGACTGTGTGAGTGTGTGACTGTGTGACTGTGTGAGTGTCTGTGTGAGTGTCTGTGTGACTGTGTCTATGTGACTGTGTGAGTGTGTCTGTGACTGTGACTGTGTGAGTGTCTGTGTGACTGTGTGAGTGTCTGTGAGTGTCTGTACTGTGTGAGTGTCTGTGTGGTGTACTGTGTGACTGTGAGTGTCTGTGACTGTGTGAGTGTCTAATGTGGGACTGTGTGTCTATGTGTGTGACTGTGAGTGTCTATGTGACTGTGTGAGTGTCTGTGTGACTGTGAGTGTCTGTGTGAGTGTCTGTGTGACTGTGTGTGTACTGTGTGAGTGAGTGTCTGGTGATGTGTGTGATGTGTAAGTCTGTGTGATGTGATGCTGTGTGAGTGTACTGTAAGTGTCTGTGTGACTGTGAGTGACTGTGTGAGTGTCTTTGTGACTGTGTGAGTGTCTGTGTGTGTACTGTGAGTGTCTGTGTGTGAGTGTCTGTGAGTGTCCTAGTGTGTGACTGTGTGAGTGTCTGTGTGACTGTGAGTGTCTATGTGACTGTGTGAGTGTCTGTGACTGTCTGTGACTGTGAGTGTCTGTGTGTGAGTGTCTGTGAGTGTCTGTTTGGACTGTGTGCTGTGTGACTGTGACTGTGTGGATGTCTACTGTGACTGTGTGAGTGTCTTTGTGACTGTGAGTGTCTATGTGACGTGAGTGTCTGTGAGTGTGTGTATGTGTGTGGTGCAGTGTGTGTCTGTGTGACTGTGAGTGTGTCTGTGTGATGTGACTGTGTGAGTGTCTATGTGTGATGTGTGTGAGTGTGTGAGTGTCTGTGTGACTGTGAGTGTCTGTGTGACTGTGAGTGTGACTGTGTGAGTGCTGTGTGAGTGTCTGTGTGTGAGTGTCTGTGAGTGTCTGTGACTGTGTGTGTGACTGTGTGTGTGAGCTGTCTGTGTGACTGTGTGACTGTGTCTGTGTGAGTGTGTGACTGTGTGACTGTGAGTGTCTGTGTGTGTGATGTGAGTGAGTGTCTATGTGTGTCTGTGTGACTGTGTGAGTGTGTGACTGTGTGTGTGACTGTGTGACTGTGTGACTGTGTGTGACTGTCTGTGTGACTGTGTGACTGTGTGAGTGTCTATGTGTGTGACTGTGTGTCTATGTGTGTGACTGTGAGTGTCTGTGTGACTGTGAACTGTGTGAGTGTCTATGTGACTGTGTGTACTGTGACTGTGTGTGAGTGTCTGTGTGACTGTGTGTCTGTGTGACTGTGTGACTGTGAGTGTGTCTGTGTGACTGTGAGTGTCTATGTGACTGTGTGAGTGTCTGTGAGTGTCTATTGATGTGTGACTGTGTGAGTGTCTGTGTGACTGTGTGTGTGATTGTCTGTGTGTGACTGTGAGTGTCTGTGTGTCTGTGTGACTGTGAACTGTGTGACTGTGTGACTGTGACTGTTGTGTGAGTGTCTGTGTGACTGTGAGTGTCTGTGAGTGTCTGTGTGTCTACTGTGTGAGTGTGAGTGTCTGTGTGTGTGAGTGTCTGTGTGAGTGACTGTGTGTCTGTGAGTGTCTGTGTGAGTGTCTGTGAGTGTCTATGTGACTGTGTGTGACTGTGTCTGTGACTGTGAGGTCTGTGACTGTGACTGTGTGTCTGTGTGACTGTGAGTGTCTATGTGAGTGTCTGTGTGTGAGTGTCTATGTGACTGTGGAGTGTCTGTGTGACTGTGTGTTGTGTGACTGTGTGTGTGACTGTGTGTCTATGTGTGACTGTGAGTGTCTATGTGACTGTGTGACTGGTGAGTTCTGTGTGACTGTGTGAGTGTCTGTGTGACTGTGAGTGAGTGTCTATGTGACTGTGAGTGTCTGTGTGACTGTGTGAGTGTTCTGTGTGACTGTGAGTGTCTGTGACTGTGTGTGTGAGTGTCTGTATGTGTGAGTGTCTGTGACTGTGAGTGTGTCTGTGTGACTGTGTGACTGTGTAGTGTGACTGTGAGTGTCTGTGTTGATGTGACTGTGTGAGTGTCTGTGGACTGTGAGTGTCTATGTGACTGTGTGAGTGTCTGGTGACTGTGTGTCTATTGTGCTGTGTGTCTAGTGTGTGAGTGTCTGTTGAGTGTGACTGTGAGTGTGTCTGTGACTGTGAGTGTCTGTGACTGTGTCTGTGTGATGTGTGTGACTGTGTGTCTATGTGACTGTGTGTGAGTCTATGTGAGTGACTGTGACTGTGTCTGTGTGACTGTGTGAGTGTCTGTGTGGTGAGTGTCTGTGAGTGGTCTATGTGACTGTGAGTGTCTGTGTGACTGTGAGTGTCTGTGAGACTGTGTCTGTGACTGTGAGTGTTGACTGTGTGATTGTCTGTGTTGTTGTGTTACTGTGAAGTGTCTGTGTGATGTGACTGTGTGAGTGTCTTTGTGACTGTGTGTGAGTGTGACTGTGTGACTGTGTGAGTGTCTGTGTGTGTGGACTGTGTCTATGTGAGTGTCTATGTGACTGTGTGAGTGTCTGTGTGACTGTGAGTGTGCTGTGTGACTGTGAGTGTCTGTGATGTGTGACTGTGTGTGTGAGTGTGTGACTGTGACTGTGTGTGTCTGTGTGTCTGACTGTGAGTGTCTGACTGTGAGTGTCTGTGATGTGTCTATGTGACTATGTGACCTGTGTGAGTGTCTTTGTGACTGTGAGTGTCTGTGTCTGTGTGTCTGTGAGTGTCTATGTGTGTGTGTGTGATTGTCTGTGTGATGTGTGATGTGACTGTGTCTATGTGACTGTGTGTGTGGAGTGTCTGTGTGACTGTGAGTGTCTGTGTGACTGTGACTAGTGACTGAGTGTGAGTGTCTGTGACTGTGTGACTGTGTGTGTGACTGTGTGTGCTGTGTGACTGTGAGTGTCTATGTGACTGTGTGAGTGTCTGTATGTGGTGGGACTGTGTGAGTGTCTGTGTGTGATTGTCTGTGTGAGTGTACTGTGTGACTGTGACTGTGTGACTTGTGAGTGTCTATGTGACTGTGTGAGTGTGTGACTGGTGTCTGTGTTGTGTGACTGTGAGTGTCTGTGTATGTGAGTGTGACTGTGTGGACTGTCTTTGTGACTGTGTGAGTGTCTGTCTGTGAGTGTCTGTGTGACTGTGAGTGTCTGTGTGACTGTGTGACTGTGACGGACTGTCTGTGTGATGTGACTGTGTGAGTGTCTGTGTGACTGTGTGTTCTGTGTGACTGTGACTGTGTGATGTCTGTGTGACTGTGAGTGTCTGTGTGACTGTGTGACTGTGACTGTCTGTGTGACTGTGTGTGACTGTGTGTCTATGTGTGACTGTGTGAGTGTCTGTGTGAATGTGAGTGTCTGTGTGACTGTGAGTGTCTATGTGACTGTGTGAGGGTGTGACTGTGAGTCTGTGTGTGTGACTGTGACTGTGTGTGTCTGTGAGTGACTGTGAGTGTCTGTTTGTGACTGTATGTGTGACTGTGTGAGTGTCTGTGTGAGTGTCTGACTGTTGTCTAGTGTCTGTGTGAGTGTCTGTGACTGTGAGTGTCTGTGGTGTCTGTGATGTGACTGTGTGTGAGTGTCTGTGACTGTGTGAGTGTTCTGTGACTGTGGAGGGGTCTATGTGACTGTGTCTGTGTGACTGTGTGAGTGTCTATGTGACTGTGTGGACTGTGTGAGTGTCTGTGTGACTGTGTGAGTGTCTGACTGTGACTGAGTGTGTGTGACTGTGTGAGTGTCTGTGAGTGTGAGTGTCTGTGAGTGTCTGTGTGAAGTGTCTGGTGACTGTGAGTGTCTGGGTGGGAGTGTGGCTGTGACTGTGTGACTGTGAGTGAGTGTCTATGTGACTGTGTGAGTGTCTGTGTGACTGTGAGTGTGTGATGTGTGACTGTGAGTGTCTGTGTGATGTGACTTGTGTGAGTGTCTGTGTGTGACTGTGACTGTGTGTCTGTGTGACTGAGTGTCTAGTGTCTACTGTGTGATTGTCTGTGTGATGTGACTGTGTGAGTGTGACTGTGTGACTGTGAGTGTCTGTGTGACTGTGACTGTGTGTGTGACTGTGAGTGTCTATGTGACTGTGTGAGTGTCACTGTGTGATTGTCTGTGTGACTGTGTGTCTGGGTGAGTGTCTGTGTGACTGTGACGTGTGAGTGTCTGTGTGGTGACTAGTGTCTATGTGACTGTTGTGAGTGTGTTCTGTGTGACTATGTGACTGTGAGTGTCTGTGTGACTGTGTGTGACTGTGACTGTGTGAGTGTCTGTGTGACTGTGTGACTGTGTGACTGTGTGTCTGTGTGACTGTGTGTGAGTGTCTGTGTGACTGTGAGTGTCTGTGTGACTGTGAGTGTCTATGTGACTGTGTGACTGTGTGTGAGTGTCTGTGACTGTGTGAGTGTCTGTGACTGTGTCTGTGACTGTGACTGTAGTGTGTTGACTGTGTGAGTGTCTGTGTGACTGTCTGTGTGAGTGTCTGTGTGACTGTGTCTACTGTGTGATGTGTGTGTTGTGACTGTGAGTGGTGACTGTGTGATGTGAGTGTCTGTGACTGTGAGTGTCTGTGTGACTGTGTGTGAGTGTCTGTGAGTGACTGTGAGTGTCTGTGTGGACTGTGAGTGTCTGTGTGACTGTGAGTTTCTATGTGACTGTGTGGAGTTTCTGTGTGACTGTGTGAGTGTCTGTGTGACTGTGAGTGTCTATGTGACTGTGTGAGTGTCTGAGTGTCTGACTGTGAGTGTGACTGTGAGTGTGTCTGTGTGACTGAGTGTCTGTGACTGTGTGAGTCTGTGTGACTGTGTGAGTGTCTGTGTGACTGTGTGAGTGTCTATGTGACGTGTGTGAGTGTCGTGTATGTGTGTGACTGTGTGAGTGTCTGTGACTGTGAGTGTCTATGTGACTGTGTGACTGTCTGTGTGACTGTGTGAGTGAGTGTCTGTGTGTGAATGTGACTGTGTGAGTGTCTGTGTGTGACTGTGAGTGAGTGTCTGTGAGTGTCTGTGAGTGTCTGTGTGTGAGTGTCTATGTGACTGTGTGAGTGTCTGTGTGACTGTGTCTGTGTGACTGTGAGTGGTCTGTGACTGTGTGTGTGTGACTGTGTGTGACTGTGTGACTTGTGAGTGTCTATGTGACTGTGTGTGAGTGTCTGTGTGACTACTGTGAGTGTCTAGTGACTGTGAGTGTCTGTGAGTGTCTTTGTGACTGTGTGATGTGTGTGAGTGTCTACTGTGAGTGTCTGTGTGTGTCCTGTGTTGACTGTGAGTGTGTCTATGTGAGTGTCTGTGTGAGTGTCTGTGTGCTGTGTGAGTGTCTGTGTGAGTGACTGTGAGTGTCTGTGTGACTGTGAGTGTCTGTGAGTGTCTATGTGACTGTGTGAGTGTCTGTGTGACTGTGAGTGTCTATGTGTGACTGGTGAGTGTCTGTGTGATGTGACTGTGTGTCTATGTGTGCTGTGGGAGTGTCTGTGTGACTGTGTGAGTGGAGTGTCTGTGACTGTGTGACTGTGTGTGACTGGGTGAGTGTCTGTGTGACTGTGGACTGATGTGACTGTGTGACTGTGTGAGTGTCTGTGTGACTGTGAGTGTCTATGTGACTGTGTGAGTGTCTGTGTGTGACTGTGTGTGTGAGGGCTATGTGACTGTGTGAGTGTCTGTGTGACTGTGAGTGTCTGTGAGTGTCTGTGTGAGGTCTGTGGAGTGTCTATGTGAGTGTCCTGTGTGAGTGTCTGTGTGTACTGTGTGAGTGTCTGTGTGATGTGTGACTGTGAGTGTCTATGTGACTGTGTGAGTGTCTGTGTGACTGTGAGTGTCTGTGAGTGTCTGTGTGTGACTGTGAGTGTCTATGTGACGTGTCTATGTGTGAGGTCTGTGGGACTGTGTGGACTGTGAGTCTGTGGAGTGTCTGTGTGTGTGAGTGTGACTATGTGACTGTGTGTGTGACTGTGTTGTGACTGTGTGTGTGTGACTGTGAGTGACTGTGGACTGTGAGTGTCTATGTGACTGTGTGAGTGTCTGTGTGACTGTGAGTGTCTGTGTGGACTGTGAGTGTCTATGTGACTGTGACTGTGTGAGTGTCTGTGTGGAGTGTCTGTGACTGTGTGACTGTGAGTGTGAGTTCTGTGTGATGTGAGTGTCTGTGTGGATGTGTGAGTGTCTATGTGACTGTGAGTGTGTGTGAGTGTCGGTGTGTGTGAATGTGAGTGTCTGTGTGATGACTGTGTGAGTGTCTGTGTGTGAGTGTCTGTGTGAGTGTCTGTGACTGTGAGTGTGTCTTGTGAGTGTCTGTGGATGTGGAACTGTGTGTGATGTGTCTGTGTTACTGTGTGTACTGTGTGTCTATGTGTGACTGTGTGAGTGTCTGTGACTGTGTGTGAGTGTCTGTGAGTGTCTGTGTGTGTCTGTGACTGTGTGACTGTGTGAGTGTGTCTGTGTGACTGTGAGTGTCTATGTGACTGTGTGAGTGTCTGTGTGACTGTGAGTGGTCTGTGATGTGACTGTGTGATGTGTGTGTGTGTTATGTGAGTGTGAGTGTCTGTGTGACTGTTGAGTGTCTCTGTGTGATGTGACTGTGTGAGTGTGTGTCTGTGTGACTGTGTGAGTGTGTGACTTGTGTGGTCTGTGGACTGTGAGTGTCTATGTGTGACTGTGTGAGTGTCTGTGTGAGTGTCTGTGACTGTGAGTGTCTGTGTGACTATGTGACTGTGTGACTGTGTGAGTGTCTGTGTGTGTGACTGTGAGTGTCTGTGTGACTGTGTGTCTACTGTGATCTATGTGAATGTGTGAGTGTGACTGTGTGAGTGTCTGTGTGTCTGTGAGTGTCTATGTGACTGTGTGAGTGTGTGTCTGTGACTGTGTGTGTGACTGTGATGTGTGTGACTGTGTCTGTGTGACTGTGAGTGTCTATGTGACTGTGTGAGTGTCTGTGTGACTGTGAGTGTCTATGTGACTGTGAATGTGTGAGTGAGTCGTGTGTGTGAGTGTCTGTGAGTTCTATGTGAAGTGGGACTGTGAGTGTCTGTGTGATGTGAGGCTGGGTGACTGTGAGTGTCTATGTGACTGTGTGAGTGTCTGTGTTTAGTGGTGAGTGTCTATGTGGACTGTGTGAGTGTCTGTGTGACTGTGTGAGTGTCTGTGTGTGACTGTGAGTGTCTATGTGACTGTGTGAGTGGTGTCTGTGTGACTGTGAGTGAGTGTCTATGTGACTGTGAGTGTGAGTGTCTGTGTGTCTGTGAGTGTCTATGTGACTGTGTGAATCACAAGTCTCTAGCAAAATTGTCTTCTGCTTTAGAGAGACAGACAGCACTCACTTTAACAGAGAAGGAAATTTCACTGTCGTTTTCTTCGTCACTCATCGCTGGGTTCACAGAACAACACAGGCAAAAAACACAACCTGAAAAATAAAAAAAATATCAGTAATTCTGAAAACTTCCCATAAAAATCTTTATTAATCTCTCAGTCCAGAGATTTTAGCTTCCAGAGAAAAGACTGATTTACTAATTCCTTTATTGCTTCTGTTATTAATTGACAAATCTGAGTAATATCTGAAGAGAACTGATCTCACTGTCTATAAACTATAATATATAATCACACACTGTTTATAATATATAATCACACACTATATAAATAGTTTATATAATAGTTATATGTGTAAATAATTATATATAATGTTTAATACAATAGTTATATATAAATAATTAAACACTGTTTTAGAATCTATAATCACACACTGTTTATAAATAAATCCAGGGAGTAGATGAAAGCTGTGATAAAGTCGGCTTTCTTCTACCACTGTTTGAGACCGAAATAACAGTGAAGGATAGAAAAGGGTTGCTGAAAGAGTGGTCTCTGCTTCGTGGGTGGCAACACCAGGATCTGTTCAGGTAACAACTGTGATGGGAGTGATGTTAGATAAAGTGTTGTTTATTAAAAAAAGTCGTGGATATCAATAAGCCGTCTCAGATTAACCGCCTAATGAAACAGATTAAGGTAAAGGTGTTTCGTTTGTCATGCAAACTTTACAGCACAGTGAATTTGTTTCTTAACATATCCCATCTTAGAAGGTTGGAGTCAGAGGACACCCCCAACAGTGGCAGAGGGGCTTGAACCAAGGTCTCCCTGGTCATACAACCAACAGTTCAGTGCCTTAACCATTTGAGCCACCATTTTCCCACCAGATAAGCATAGACCAAGACAAGTCAACAATTCTACACAACAACATATCCAAATAACAATCACACAGACAAAAAAACAACTCAGACTGTGAGTGTCTGTGTGAGTGTATGATGATGCAACTGTGTGAGTGTCTATGTGACTGTGTGAGTGTCTGTGTGACTGTGTGAGTGTCTGTGTGACTGTGTGTGTCTGTGTGACTGTGAGTGTCTGTGTGACTGTGAGTGTCTGTGAGTGTCTGTGTGACTGTGTGAGTGTCTGTGTGACTGTGAGTGTCTGTGTGACTGTGAGTGTCTATGTGACTGTGTGATTGTCTGTGTGAGTGTGAGTGTCTGTGTGACTGTGAGTGTCTATGTGACTGTGTGAGTGTCTGTGTGACTGTGTGATGCAACTGTGTGAGTGTCTGTGTGACTGAGTGTCTGTGTGATTGTTAGTTTCTGTGTAACAGTCCTGAAGTGTAGGACTGTCTCTGGCTTCTGTTTGTCTTCTCTTTTGCAGCTCAGCTGCTCCACCTTGAGGTGATGGTTATTATTACATTTACTTATATTTTTGATCGAATTTTATTTCTTTACTAATCCTAAAATTAAAATTTATTTAAAATCTCTTTTTTAAAATAGATATAATTCCAATATTTAATCTCCACTCTGCGTTTCAGGAAGTTTGTGTTAGTGTTTATGATCGGAGGTCAGATGATAAGCAGCAGTAAACATGATCCGAGATGCTTTGGTGAAGAAAATCTGTGAAAATCAGTTAGTGATTAACGTCCGACTGTAAAACTGAGAGAACGTCAGAGTGAGAACAGTTTCCTCACAACCTTCGGGCTGAGAAAGTAAGTGTGTATTACTCTGTTTCACTTTAATCTGCACTGCGTTAAACGTTAAGAAGCCTAAAAGGTTTGAGATAAAACTTTATATTAATGTCTTTATTTTTATTCGATCGTATAGAAGAGCAGACGTCAATAAAAAGGTTCCTGAACTCCTTCTGCAGGTACTCCTTTAAAAAAATACTTCGTTCCTTTTACATATCTTGTCTTGTTTCAAATTCAAAGCTTTTACACAGCTGCTAGAACTGATAGGGTTAAAAGTTTTGCTGTGATGCAGCATGTCGGTTGGGAGTTAAACCCAGAACATTAAACTTTGAGCTAGAAGATTATAGTTTATGATACCTTATGCTTCAAGTCCAGAGCCTTAATACAAGTGTGTGATTATAAATAGTGTGTGAATATAAAGAGTGTG
This sequence comes from Bagarius yarrelli, assembly GCA_005784505.1. Classification (NCBI taxonomy): domain Eukaryota; kingdom Metazoa; phylum Chordata; class Actinopteri; order Siluriformes; family Sisoridae; genus Bagarius; species Bagarius yarrelli. Next base: position 787,132 of record VCAZ01000164.1, on the reverse strand, counting down.
TGAATATAAAGAGTGTGTAACTACAGATTGCAAACAGTGTGTGATTTTACTGTATTTCTTCTGGTGAAGTAGGATTGCAACTTTGTTTACTGTTTGCCTAAACTTAGTTGGATCTGAGTTGTTATTTGGATATGTTGTTGTGTAGAATTGTTGACTTGTCTTGGTCTATGCTTATCTGGTGGGAAAATGGTGGCTCAAATGGTTAAGGCACTGAACTGTTGGTTGTATGACCAGGGAGACCTTGGTTCAAGCCCCTCTGCCACTGTTGGGGTGTCCTCTGACTCCAACCTTCTAAGATGGGATATGTTAAGAAACAAATTCACTGTGCTGTAAAGTTTGCATGACAAACGAAACACCTTTACCTTAATCTGTTTCATTAGGCGGTTAATCTGAGACGGCTTATTGATATCCACGACTTTTTAATAAACAACACTTTATCTAACATCACTCCCATCACAGTCGTTACCTGAACAGATCCTGGTGTTGCCACCCACGAAGCAGAGACCACTCTTTCAGCAACCCTTTTCTATCCTTCACTGTTATTTCGGTCTCAAACAGTGGTAGAAGAAAGCCGACTTTATCACAGCTTTCATCTACTCCCTGGATTTATTTATAAACAGTGTGTGATTATAGATTCTAAACAGTGTTTAATTATTTATATATAACTATTGTATTAAACATTATATATAATTATTTACACATATAACTATTATATAAACTATTTATATAGTGTGTGATTATATATTATAAACAGTGTGTGATTATATATTATAGTTTATAGACAGTGAGATCAGTTCTCTTCAGATATTACTCAGATTTGTCAATTAATAACAGAAGCAATAAAGGAATTAGTAAATCAGTCTTTTCTCTGGAAGCTAAAATCTCTGGACTGAGAGATTAATAAAGATTTTTATGGGAAGTTTCAGAATTACTGATATTTTTTTTATTTTTCAGGTTGTGTTTTTTGCCTGTGTTGTTCTGTGAACCCAGCGATGAGTGACGAAGAAAACGACAGTGAAATTTCCTTCTCTGTTAAAGTGAGTGCTGTCTGTCTCTCTAAAGCAGAAGACAATTTTGCTAGAGACATTATGTGTGTGTGTTTGTGTTACTCAGTTCCTCGGCCGTGTGGAGGTGGTTCGACCGGCTGGGATGGAGATTCTGATGGAGTCTGCAGCAGCACTGCAGGTCCTCACACTTTACTTTTCTGTTTAACATGCAAATGTATGCAGATTTGTGCAGTCTTAAAAGGTAGTGTGATGTTTATTGTTTGTCTGCTTTACTGTTACAGACAGAAAAGAAGAAAAATAATAAAGTCCAACTGTTTCTCTCCAGAAGTTGCATCGATATTCTGGAACATAAGACTAAAGTAAAACTGACCCGGCCTCAAATTTAAAAATGTTCTTAATAATGTACTTTGGACTATTATTCTGTTTGTCTCTTTCTTACTCTCACCTGTCTGTCTGTTAGTTCATGCTGTACTCCTGCACACTCTCGTCTGTGTCTTTCTGCGCTGTTCATCAGTTTCAGTCCAAACTCTTCGGCTTCGTGACCAAACATCCGGCTCTCGACTCGCATCACTGCTACGTCTTTCAGAGCAAGAAGTTTGTAAGTGTGATATCACACTAATGCTCATCACACCGACCAGATCAACATCCATATTCATTTAAATATTCATTATGTGTGTAACATTTGCCCTAAATTTAACCCCCTTAACCCACACTAAATGCCTGCTAAGCTAGCGAGCAAACTGTATTAATGGCAGCTTATGATTATTATACATAAGGATAAAACGTGAGGATTAAATGTGGGCAGGAGTTAATGGCTAATTATTCTATTTTTTCTTCCCAGTCTCACCTGCTGGTGTCAATGATTGGAGAAGCGTTTCGGGTCAGCAACACTCAGGCAGCGTGAGGGAAAGTCGAGATCTGGTGGTGGAGGCCCTCAGACACAGGGTTAGGATCTGGAGCTACAAATCAGTACTGCATCAGACCCTTCCCCAGCTCACTTTTCCTAGTCCACTTACTCTTGTACACTTCCTTTAGTCCACTTCTTTTAGTCTACTTCCTCTGCTGATTCACTTAATTAAATATAAATCAATGTTAAAGTTTACTAAGTGGCTTAATGATGAAAAGGTCAACAAAACTGCTATCATGGTTTTAATCTGGCCAAAGAAGCACAAGAACTGAAGTGAACGAGAGTGAACGAGAGTGAACGAGAGTGAACGAGAATGAACCGAGCACAGATGCTAGCAGTGATGATTTTGGTAGCACTGGTGACGTCCACATAGCATCAGCTAGCAATACAAAACAGTCTGTGTGTGTGTGTGTGTGTGTGTGTGTGTGTGTGTGTGTGTGTTTCTGTTTCAGAAAGCAGTCATTGTACATGCAGAAAAGCTTTGGTTGACATTAGTACAATTACTATGTTAAAGCTACACACACAGCCTTGTTTTTTTATTTAAAGACTCAAATATATTTTGAGCTTCAAACTTGATGTGAAAATTTTAAGAACCACTGCTCTAGACCACTTCCCCTAGACCACTTCCCCTAGACCACTTTTCCTAGTCCATTGTCCTAGTCTATTTTGTCTGGACCGCTTCCTATATTTCACTTCCCCTAGTCCAATTCTTTTAGTTCACTTTCCCTAGCAAACCTCCATTAGTCATTTTTTTCTCCTAGTCCACTTTATTTATTTCACTTCCCCTAGCCCACTTACTTTAGTTGTTTTTACATAGTTTACTTTCCCTAGTCCACTTCTTTGGGTATATGCCCTTATTCAGAGCAATCCACAATTATTTCTTCCAACAATGGCGAATTGATGGTGCTGGAAAACAATCCCAGATCTTCCAGTTAGCATTCCAACACCTTAACCACTGAACTACCAGTTCCACTAGTCCATTTCCCGAGTCCGCTTCCAATTCCACTTTCCCCTAATCCACTTCTGTTAGACTTACCCCTAGTTTTTTTTTTCATTGGTCCACTTCCCCTAGTCTACTTCTTCTTGTTCACTCAGGTTATAAATTAGTGATATTGATATCTATAAGATTAATATATAAGAATTTATAAATTTGTAATTTCATAAAAAGTTCATAAAAATAAAATGTGTGTGTTTGTGTTACAGATTAAAGTGCTACAAAGGGAGAATGCTGACCTGCTAAAGAAACTGGAGGGGAAAGGACAACTATGATAATGATAAGAAGAGATAAACTGATATAAAGTTATCCATAAAATACGGAAATTTAATACATTTACATTTACAGCATTTGGCAGACACTTATATTTTGAAGAAATTTAATACACTTATAACTTAACTTTTGAAGTTTTTATTTCGCATACACATCAATATGCGTGATGACATAATGACACGAGACCCAACGCATCCAATCAGAAAAACAGGTATATTTTCATTTAAAAAAACAAAAATCAACTGTAATTTTCTTTATTTTTATTGAATTAAAAATAATTAAATGTCAAAATGTAATTATTCCTAATATTTATTAAATGTAAAACATAAAAATATAAACTCTCTAGTGGTCACAAAAACCTATGTGGGGGGGGGGTTGTTAAGATTTTAATTTAAATTTTAAATTTATTTTATCAATGTAAATTCTTCAGCAGCGGGTATATGGATTATGTAGTACTGCCCCCGTGTGGTTAGTCTGGGGACTGCGGACAAGTAAAACGTTTAGAAGGAGGATGACGCAACACAGCTTTAAACAGAAAATTTAAAGCGAAGCAACCACAAAGATGATTTATATTATTCACCAGTGAACCAGATTCATCGGCTGTCATTTGTGTCTTTGTCTTCATTGGAGAATGAGGATGGTGTCTGTCTGTGTCTCTTAGTGTCTGTCGGTCCCTATAAGTGTCTGTCTGTGTTTGTCTGTCTCTGTCAGTGTCTGTCGGTGCCTGTCTGTGTCTCTTAGTGTCTGTCGGTCCCTATAAGTGTCTGTCTGTGTTTGTCTGTCTCTGTCAGTGTCTGTCGGTCCCTATAAGTGTCTGTCTGTGTCTGTCAGTGTCTGTCGGTGCCTGTCTGTTAGTGTCTGTCGGTGTCTGTCAGTGTCTGTTGGTCCCTATAAGTGTCTGTCGGTGCCTGTCTGTGTCTGTTAGTGTCTGTCGGTCCCTATAAGTGTCTGTCTGTCAGTGTCTGTCGGTGTCTGTTGGTGTCTGTCTGTGTCCGTCTGTTCCAGATGCAGTCAGTCTGATTATTTCTATTGGACAGGTTGAAATATGGTGTGATTGGATTTTGGTGTGTTTTGATAGGAACTCATAGTTTATGTAGTTTGTATGTCTTTATAAATTAAAAATGTGTGTGTGTGTGTGTGTGTGTGTGTAAGCAGGTAACAATAAATGTGGTCTTAGTACTTTTTTTTCTTGACATGTGATGTTTTAATGTCACTGCTCGTCGAGTCTGTTGGATGGCGAGGGATGAACATAAGACATGTCCATGATGTCCAACTGCAACTTAAAAGAGTAAAGAGACGAAATACTAATAAACATCTGGAAAGAACATCTGTAGTTACAGCTCCGAGCCAGAGAGGGCAGTGCTAAGCGAGAGAGAGCGAGAGAGAGAGAGAGAGAGAGCGAGAGAGAGAGAGAGAGAGAGACACACACACACACACACACAGCTACGGTGAAAGTGAAGGAGTGGTGACACAAAACGGAAAGGCAGGACGAAGTGAAGTTTAAACTGGTGTGTGTTTGTCTTTCGGTAAGCGTGCGAGCTCTCCTCTTAGATGTACTTTTACGCTGGAAAACACACACACACTCATACACTCATGCCCATTTTTAAGTAAACTTTTCTTGTCTTAAAATTTCCCAGATTCAGATCTGCAACTGAAACACACACACACACACACACTGCACAAAACACACTGAGTGGTTTAACACCGGGTACAAACACACATTTATTTCAGTCTCAGTCTAGAGTC
>VCAZ01000164.1:727205-777205 GCA_005784505.1 Bagarius yarrelli | reverse complement strand
ACATGAATCTTCTGTTTGTAGATGGTTTATAACGGTGTGTGTTAATGATTAATGAGTGATTGAATAAATGATTTGAACTAGTTTTGGATCAGTGGAAACAGAACAGAGGGTTGGAGGGAACAGAACACAACATTTACAGAAACACACACAAAAACACACAGGAACAGAACTGATTTAACAGGAGAAACGGAGTGTTTATCACACCACCATTTAGAGGTTTATTATCGACTTTTCATTAAAACCCCAAAGAATTTAGAAAAATGAGCTACTTTCAATTTTTTTGAAATTCTTTACATTTTTAGGTTTGTGTGGTGATTAATTAGATTATGATTAGTGATTGATTAGATTATTATTAGTGATTGATTATTAGATTATTATTAGTGATTGATTAGATTATGATTAGTGATTGATTAGATTATTATTAGTGACTGATTAGATTATGATTAGTGATTGATTAGATTATGATTAGTGATTGATTAGATTATAATTAGTGATTGATTAGACTATGATTAGTGACTGATTAGACTATGATTAATGATTGATTAGACTGATTAATGATTGATTAGACTGATTAATGATTGATTAGATTATAATTAGTGATTGATTAGATTATAATTAGTGACTGATTAGATTATGATTAATGATTGATTAGACTATGATTAATGATTGATTAGACTATTAATGATTGACTGATTGGATTGATTGATTATAATTACTGATTGATTAGATTATAATTAGTGACTGATTAGATTATGATTAATGATTGATTAGATTATGATTAGTGATTGATTAGATTATTATTAGTGATTGATTAGATTATGATTAGTGATTGATTAGATTATGATTAGTGACTGATTAGATGATTAGTGACTGATTAGATAATGGTGACTGATTAGTTTATGATTAGCGATTGATTAGATAATAATTAGTGACTGATTAGATTATGATTAATGATTGATTAGACTATGATTAATGATTGATTAGACTATGATTAGTGATTGATTAGATTATTATTAGTGACTGATTAGTTATGATTATTAGTGATTGATTAGATTATAATTAGTTATTGATTAGATTATTAGAATTAGTGATTGATTAGACTATGATAGTGACTGATTAGATTATGATTAATGATTGATTAGACTATGATTAATGATTGATTAAAAAAAGATTATATGATGATTGATTAGATTATAATTAGTGATTGATTAGATTATAATTAGTGACTGATTAGATTATGATTAATGATTGATTAGATTATAATTACTGATTGATTAGATATAATTAGTGACTGATTAGATTATGATTAATGATTGATTAGATTATGATTAGTGATTGATTAGATTATGATTAATGAGTGATTAGACTGATTAGTGATTGATTAGATTATGATTGGTGACTGATTAGATGATTAGTGACTGATTAGATAATGGTGACTGATTAGTTTATGATTAGCGCGATTGATTAGATATAATAACTAGTGACTGATTAGATTATGATTAATGATTGATTAGACTATGATTAATGATTGATTAGACTATGATTAGTGATTGATTAGATAATGATTAGTGACTGATTAGATTATTATTAGTGACTGATTAGTTTTATGATTAGTGATTGATTAGATTATAATTAGTTATTGATTAGATTATAATTAGTGATGATGATTAGACTATGATTAGTGACTGATTAGATTATATATTAGATTATGATTAATGATTGATTAGACTATGATTAATGATTGATTAGATTATAATTAGTTAGATGATTGATTAGATTATAATTAGTGACTGATTAGATTATGATTAATGATTGATTAGATTATAATTACTGATTGATTATTAGATTATAATTAGTGACTTGATAGTAGATTGGATTAATGATTGATTAGATTATGATTAGTTGATTGATTAGATTAGATTGATTATTAGTGATTGATTAGATTATGATTATGTGATTGATTAGATTATGATTAGTGACTGATTAGATGATTAGTGACTGATTAGATAATGGTGACTGATTAGTTTATGATTAGCGATTGATTATAGATATAACTAGTGACTGATTAGATTATGATTAATGGATGATGATTAGACTATGATTAATGATTGATTAGACTTGATGATTAGTGATTGATTAGATAATGATTAGTGACTGATTAGATTATGATTAATGATTGATTAGACTGATTAATGATTGATTAGACTATGATTAGTGATTGATTAGATAATGATTAGTGACTGATTAGATTATGATTAGTGCTGATTGATTAGATTAGATGATTATGATTTAGTGATGATTAGATTATGAATTAGTGCTTGATTAGATTGATTATTGATTGATTAGACTATGATTAGTGATTGATTAGATTATGATTAATGAGTGATTAGACTATGATTAGTGATTGATTAGATTATGATTAGTGATTGATTAGATGATTGGTGACTGATTAGATAATATTAGTGCTGATTAGATTATGATTAGTGACTGATTAGTGATTGATTAGATAATAATTAGTGACTGATTAGATTATGATTAGTGATTGATTAGATTATGATTAGTGATTGATTAGATTATGATTAGTGATTGATTAGATTATGATTAATGATTGATTAAATTGTGATTAGTGATTGATTAGATTATGATTAGTGATTGATTAGATTATGATTAGTGATTGATTAGATTATGATTAATGATTGATTAAATTGTGATTAGTGATTGATTAGATTATGATTAGTGATTGATTAGACTATGATTAATGATTGATTAGATTATGATTAGTGATTGATTAAATTGTGATTAATGATTGATTAGATAATTAGTGATTGATTAGATTATGATTAATGATTGATTAGATTATGATTAATGATTGATTAGACTATGATTAATGATTGATTAGATAATTAGTGATTGATTAGATTATGATTAATGATTGATTAGATTATGATTAATGATTGATTAGATAATAATTAGTGATTGATTAGACTATGATTATGATTAGTGATTGATTAGATTACAGAAAGAACAGTTGAAACTCACTGGACTTCCATCACTCTGAATCCTGTAGTACGTCCCAATGACATTCACACACCACCAAAATCAACTGTACAGAACAGAATTTATTAAACCATCAGAAAGAACAGAATCACTGAAACGCAGAATTACAGCCAGTCCGATTTCAGACCGAGCCGTTTTTGTTAGTGTTTGTGTGCGCATCAGCTTGTGTATCACACACCAATGTAAACAACTTGTGTGATTTCACTTTCAATAATTAGTTTGTATTGTGTGGTATTGTGTTGTGTGTGTGTGCGTGCATGGTGTTGGGGGCGTGTGTGGTATTGTGTGTGTATGTGTGTGTTATTGTTTGTGTGTGTGTGTGTGTGTGTGTGTGTGGTTTTATTTTCAGAATGCCTTGAACTTTAACAATAGGAACTTCTTCACGGTGCTGGTGGACAGTGTGAACAGTCAGGTTCTTTACATGAAGACGGTTATCGGCACTCAGCAGCTAGACAACATCATCAGCATCCAACCGCTGAGCCAGAGACAGGTAAGGGACGGAGTCCGAGTCAGGTAAGGGGTGACGTCAGAGACAGGTAAGGGACGGAGTCCGAGTCAGGTAAGGGACAAAGTCAGAGACATAAGGGACGGAATCAGACACAGGTAATGAGGATATGAGAGGTGGGTGCGGTCAGTCGAAGGTAAGTATTTGTAACAGGAGGTAAATAAGAGAGTTTGAGTTGAGGTTCAGGAACTCTACTGACTGTGTGTAATTTCTACAGTGACTGTGTGTGTGTGTGCGCGTGTGTGTGTGCGCGCGTGTGTGTGTGTGTGTTTTACAGATGAACTTTACTGTGAGTGTGGAGATTAGTGGTTCGCTGTCCTATGTGTAGTAAGTTAACTTTTACAGTTCAAATTTAGAATCTGACTAATAACATGATGTCAACCTTTATTAGCTATGTGTGTGTGGTGTGTGGTGTGTATGTGTGTGTGTTTGTGTATGTGTGAGCGCTTTGAAGTCTGTTTGTCTTTGTTTTCACAGTGCTTTCTGCACCATGGTCAGCATTAAGGTTCACAACATCGTAGTGTTTACACAGTGAGTCTTATTTCACTTTGCATAAATCATACACTCATAATAATTAGACACTGATCACACACCTGTAATAATCACACACTAATCACACACCTGTGAAAATCACACACTAATCACACACCTGTGATAATCACACACTAATCACACACCCGTAATAATCACACACTAATCACACACCCGTAATAATCACACACTAACCACACACCCGTAATAATCACACACTAACCACACACCCGTAATAATCACACACTAACCACACACCCGTAACAATCACACAATAACCACACACCCACAATAATCACACACTAACCACACACCCGTAATAATCACACACTAACCACACGCCCGTAACAATCACACACTAACCACACGCCCGTAACAATCACACACTAATCACACACCCACACTAATCACACATCCACAATAATTATATGCTGATCACACACCCACAATAATCACACATTCAAAATAATCACACCTACAATAATCATACACCAATCACACACCCATAATAATTACACACTAATCACACACCCACAACAATCATACACTAATCACACACCCATAGTAATCACACACTAATCACACACCCACAATAATCACAAACTAATCACACACCCATATTACCATTATTTCTTACTCTATACATTTGCTTTATACTTATCACACAAAAACATCACACACTAAAGTTAAACAAATTGCTAATCGCACATCACACACTCATCACAGTTTACACACTTATCACAAGGTGTGTTTGTTTGTCCCTGAACAGAACCTCAGTGAAAACCTCCTACATGGTGCGCAGTGCACAGAACACTTTGGAGGCTTATCGCTACATTGACTGTGGCGCTAACTCCACCTTGCACCACAACTCCGGGGGTCAAACTGGCATTAACCACAAAATGGCCTTTTTAGCATCACATGTTCTTTAAGGCAGTGACATCATAAGTGCTTCCTGATCCTTTACCTGAGCGTAACTGAGACACTCTGAATGCCTTCTGCATTATAAACTGATGCTTTTTCTGTTTACATTTTTTGTCTCAGGTGATTCAGTTTAGGTACGTACAGGTTTAGCTTTAGCTTAGTGTTAGCATTCTTTATTCTAACTAAAGGAAAACTGAGTTTTCTAAATAAGCTGGTTAGGATGCTAAATGCATTAAACGCATTAAAGCATTTAATGATGACTGTGATTGAGATGCTAAATGCTAAGATGGACATTTAAACTAAATGAAAATGTTGGTGTTTAGTGTTAGCATTTATCATTAGCATGAGTTTCTGTACTTGAAATTGTAAACTTTTGCACTTTTTTCAGAACTGTGATATTCCTGCGTTCACACTGTTGAAGATTAAATTTATAATTAAGATATAAAATATTAAAGAACTTTATGACTGCAAAAAACACAAACCAATGAACATTAAAACTGTCAATAAACTTCTTGTTAGCATTTCTAATAAGTGACTCCACCCCCTTGTATCGGAAATTATTATTTTCAGGTCAACGCTGTCATAGTTAATATTTATAATAATTATAATAACGAATGTTTTTCTTTATTTTCTCGTTTGTTTTTGTTTTTTATTTTTGAATAGTTTGAATAGTAACTTTATTGATACACCTTTCTTAAAAAGGCACTTTGTGTGTGTGTGTGTGTGTAATTTACTAATGTACACACTAAAGTGCCCATCTTTATCAGTAAAACAGTCAGTTTACATTTATAAGTAAATAAATAAAACTTTATTACAGATAATTTATAGTAATTTGAATATTCTGATATATATATATATTTATATATAGTATATATATATATATATATATATATATATATATATATATATCTATATATATATATATATATCTCAGATAATCAAATAAACAAATTTCCATGTTGTGTTTTACTAATTGATTAAATTGTGTTTACAATAGACTGATGAGTAAAATTTTATTCACAATAAAACTTTAAATGAATGCTCCTGAGTTTCTGAGTGGTGTGTGTGTGTGTGCGAGGTTGTGCATCTCTTCAGTGTTAAAGTGCAGTGTGTCTGTGGGGATCATAAGGACGATGAGGTGTTTAAATAACACTAGTAAACATCCATAAAGCTGATAATCACATTTCAATCATCAGAAACAGAATTAAATCTCAATAAATATTTCTAAAGTGCTAATTTTATACAAAATACAACTATTTTAGAAAAACACCTAAAGTACTCTAATGATGTCGGACCTGGAAGTTCTAGCATGTACGCTGGTTCCCCTCCACGCTAATGTAGCTCATGCTGTTCGTTGGTGAAAGGCTTGTTAGCGGTAGGGGCGTGTCTATCACCATCTCATCTAGTTTGTTGTCTGTTGTCTTGGTCATGACCCCACATGCTCCAGGGTCAGAGGTTGTGATGTGGCCGTCTGTGGGCTTGTTGCAGTTGTCTGGCATTTTCTCCTGTTTGATTGGATAAGCAGATTGTTTTGGAGAGCAGAGCGGTGATTGGATGAGTCCCTGAGCGCCAGCCTGCATCTCCAACTCCTGTAACAAAAAGAACAGAGAACGAGTATTTCTTAATAAATGTACCGTGTTAGCAGAGCGCCCCCCCCCCCCAAGCATTTTATAATCGCTAACTTTACGCTCTCTTCTCAATCACTCCTCGCTTTATTGAAAAATTACCGCCTTATAATGCGCCAGTGCAAATATTTTTTGATGAATGGATAGATGGTTTTAAAGAAATCTGTCGTGTCCTGCTCGGTTTCCAAACCAGCGCTTCTGTGATCCAGACTGGAGTTTTAAAATGATTTGGGATTTCAGTTTGGTGATTTTAAAACGTACATTTTAAAGACTAAATATTTAACAAAACCAAACTGTTACATTTTGGAAATAGAATGTGATTGTTGCTCTTTCAAGTTTAATGAATGGAGAGTTTTTGAGCTGGAAACCAGCAACTGTATCTGGCAACCCTGTATATAATAGGAAAAGTACACCTGGACCCTATCTTCTCTGCTGATTACTACAGTTTTAAATAAGCAGCATGTTACTGGAATAAAGATGCCAAAGTACTAAGTGTAAAGAGTCGAGAGTCGTAGTGAGGTCAAAAACTGCAAAAACACAATACATCAACCACAAAAGGGCTGAACGAGCTGCTTATTTAATCTCATATAAATCAGCAAAGACGACGGGATTCAGGTGCACTTTCTGTATCGCATAGCGGCTGTAGAGGAGAGATCAAAACTCCATGCTGGAATGACGAAGAGGTGGTGTAACCGAGCAGGACATAACGGTTAAGTTCTTAATGGGCCATTAACATGAGTTGTACATATGATGGAGTTTTAGTGGAGCTTTTGTGGGGCGTTAGTGGAGAGTCAGTTGGGCTTCAGTGGAGAGTCAGTTGGGCTTCAGTGGAGAGTTAGTGGATCATTAGTGGGGCATTAGTGAAGAGTTAGTGGGGAGCACACACTATGGTGATGTGTACCTGCACACGCAACATTAGGTGGTGGTTAGCGAGCTCTAGGTTCTTCTGCCGGATCTCCAGCTCTTTGGCGTGTTGCTGATCCCTCTGCAGCTTTCTGATGTAGTCCACCGATGCCTTCAGAATAGTGCCCTTATTCCAACGTATGTCCCTGAACACATACACACACACACACTCTGCCTAAGCTGACAGCAGATCTGGTGGTACTGTAAGGATGGTGGTGCTAATAGACGTACGGGTCATTGGATTTGGGGATGAGAGTACCAAGCTCTTTAATCCGGTCATTAATATTGAAGCGTCGTCTCCTCTCAACTGTAAGAACAAAACAAAAGGTGAAGAAAACAGGGATCAAAGCCAAGTTGCTTTTCTAATGTGGATGTCGCAGTTCTCACTCAGGTTGTGGTTGTCCTTTTTCTGTCGTTCCTTTGCAAGTGCTCGAGCATCTGAGAGACGAAGTTTATATTGGTTAAGTAATGGATAAGTATGTGTAAATTCGAGTTAATTGAATTCGCGCGCTTGTGTGAGTGTGTACACTTACCACAGAACTCCCTCTTGATGATGGCGATGTTCTCAGAACAGGAAGTGCTAATGGGGGTGTCGGGCGGAGCTAAACTCTGATTATTATAAACATCCATCAGATTCATTGACATTGCCATCTACAAGTTTAAACACACACACACACACACAGGTTCGGTAAATCATAGTGAAGCTCCAATAATAGTAATGATTTACTAAAAAATCAATCTAATCTGAACAGTAGAAACTTCATCCATTCACATTTGCAGGATTTAGCAGATGTCCTCATCCAGAGCGACTTACATGCATCTCTTTTATACAACTAAGCAATTACGGGTTAAGGGCCTTGTTCAAGGGACCAACGATAATAACTTGGTTAATAGGATCCAGACCTAAATCCCATTAGGTATTTGTAGCAAGACTAGAAAATTGCTGTTCACAGTAGCTTTGAGCTATTTTGCAAAGAAGAAGGGGCAAAAATGTCAGTCTGTAGAAGTCCAGCGCTGGTAGACACATACCCAAAAAGACCCGCATCTGTAATCACACTGAAAGGGGGCGCTACAAAGTATTGATGCAGGGGGTGAATACAAATGCACACCACACTTTTCAGATTTTTATTTGCTTAAAATTTTGAAAAGTGTATATCATTTTCATTCACAATTATGTGCTACTTTGTGTTGGTCTTTTACATCAAATCTCAATAAAATACATTGATTTAAGTTTCTGGTTGTAAAGTGACAAAATGAGAAAAAGTTCAATAGGGAATTAATACTTTTTCAAGGCTGTGTAAATCGAATTACATTTTAATGAGTAAAATAAATATTCGATCTCTTCACAAAACAAGATTTAATACTTGGTGTTTAAACCCTTGTTATTAATCACAGAGGACAAACGTTTCCTAAGGTTTCACCAGGTTTACACACGTATCAGGGGACATTTTGTTCCAGTCCTCTTTTCAGATTCTCTTCAAATCATTAAGGTTTGGAAACTTGAACCTTCGGCTCCCTCAACAGACTGAGTAGGACATTCCAGGACATCTGTCACACTAATAACTGATCAATAAGCTCCTGCTTCATCCAGCTGTTTATCATGTACAATAATAACTAGTCAATAAAACTCCCTCCGTCATCCAGCAGTAACAAAAAACAGTCCGTGGAAAATAGTACTAAAGTTTATTACACTTAAAAAAGTTAAAATTATAAAATAAAAATGTATTGATTTACATAAGTAAATATATATTTACATAAATAATACTTTCAAAGCATTTATTAAATTAAGTTGATGTCATAAACATCTACATTTCTGTGGATTATAAAAAAAATAACACAAAAGCAGAAACAGGCAGAGATGAGAAAGACAAAGACAGTTATTCTAATTTTCTCTAACACACACACACACACACACACAGTGAAAGATTGTGTTCAGGTCAACTAGCCAACTTTTAACTTGCTGTCTCCCAAGTGGTATCTGTGTGTGTGTGTGTGTGTGTGTAACAGCCATATGATATGTGTACAAATGTGAGTGTAGGTAGTTGACAGACGGAGAGCAGCAGTGTAAGTGTAAATTGGTGATGTAAATTTGAGCTCACACACATACACACACACTCTTCTTCCTAACAATTTTTAAACTTGAAGTGAGAATTACGCAGTGAAGTTCTTGTTCATTCACACTAACACTTTATTTCTGTCTGATTTCTTGCTGATGTTTTTGTCTCCAGTTGATTCTTAAGCTGCAGTTAAAAAAGTAAAAGCTGAAATTGATCTGATGACACATGAAAACACAAAAAAATCTCCTGTGTTTAAAACCAAGAAACATATAAAGGTTTATAGCAAAATGAGTGTGAGAGAAATAGACAACTGAGTAAAGCAATCTGACTGATGATTTCAACTCGGCTTTTAGATTGTGTTCGAGTGAGTGAGTGAGTGAGTAAATGAGTGTTCGAGTGAGCAAGTGTTTGAGTGAGTGAGTGTTTGAATGAATGAGTGAGTGAGTGAGTGAGTGAGTAAATGAGTGTTCGAGTGAGTGAGTGTTTGAATGAGTGAGTGAGTGTTCGAGTGAGTGAGTGAGTGAGTGTTCGAATGAGTGAGTGTTCGAGTAAGTGAGCGAGTGAGTAAGCAAGTGAGTGAGATTGGGAGAGACTGCATGGCAGATTTTGCATTGAAATGTAAAAGTAAATGAACCTGGTTTACTTTTGTTCACTCAATTTGTAGTTCTTTGTGTGCGTATGTGTTTAAGTGTGTGTGTTTAAGTGTGTGTGTAACAAAGTAAGTGTTTCTGCACAAATTCAGATTAAACAGAAACGTCCAGCTCCATTGTGTGACCCTGTTAACATTAACACTATATTACCTACACACACACACTGATCCTGAGCTTTGATCACGCGACTTCTTCACCTCCACATGGTGTCTAGTTCTGTCCCAAAACAATTGAATGAACTGCGGATGATGATAAAAATGTAAAGTGTAGTATGGACTGATGGCATGTTTTATTTTAGGGTAAAAGAAGTTGTTCACCGTGTTGGCCATGTGGAGGGCGGAGTCAGGAGGTAAGCCCAGCACCTCATCACTGTAACTTGACTCCAAGCTGATGATGTCATCAATTACATCATCCATCTAAAAATGAGGACAGAAACGGAGATGCAAATTAACTAATACATTTTTTACTTATCCATCAACGAACACCAACCCTGAAGGCCAAGTGTGTGTGTGTGGTGTGTGTGTGTGTGTGTGTGTGTGTGTGTGCGCGCATGTGTTACAGGGTTGCAGTCTACAGTTTACATTACATTTGATCACAATTACCAAAAAGTGTAATTAACAGAAATTCGGTGTCCCCCAGATGAGGATGGGTTTCCTTTTCAGTCCGGTTCCTCTCAAAGTTTCTTCCTTCTATTATCTCAGGGAGTTTTTCCTTCCACAGTCGGTTTGTTCATTAGAGACAAACTTACACTTTTACTGTTACTGCAGTCTGTGTAAAGCTGCTTACAGACACTGTCCACTGTTAAAATCGCAAAACAAATCAAACGAATTGAACAGGAAATGGTGTAACAAATAGTGTTTGCTGGTGGTGGACTGGCTGCGGGTTGATGTTTCAGGAAGCAGATGTTTTTGATGCATTCGAAGGCCCCATTTCTGATCAGAGTAAAAAGCCTTTATTTTTACTCTTTTTTTCTATGTAACATAAAAGTAGAACACAATTATAAAAACAGCTCCATGATTGTGAGTGTTTAAAGTCTGCAGTCTACAGTGAGCACAGCGTTGTATCTGCTCAATAGCTCACTGGAGTTACGACTCACTCTAAACATGGTGATGTTACAGAGTTGAGAAACAAAATATTTAACTCTTATATAAACCTATTTTTAGCACACTTCATTCGGCTAATCAAACTGAATGCATGTGTGTGTGTGTACCTCTCTCTCGCAGCTGGAGCTAAGAGTGAGTAATGCCATGGGGCTGTTTGGGGCACTGTTCACCTGCCCAGCTGGAATTCCTCCGTGGTCAGTTCCGTGAGAGGCACAGGGCATGCTGGGAAAGGGGTGGAGTGTGGTAGACAGGTAAGCTTTCACCTGCTTTCTCTGAGCCTGCTGGACGTGATACTTAGTAGGGTTTTCTAGGTGAGTCTTGACCTGCAGAAACAGATTACAAACCATGTGTTTAAACTTTTACACCATCACAGAGGTATACTTTATAATCGCTTTCTTAGATATCACTCAGAACAGAACATCTGCTTCTAACAGTTTCTTCCTCATGTTTTGTTTACCGTCAACACTTCAGCAGGTACAAATGTGGTGTTGGGTGGGGCCACAGGTGTGCTGACATCAATGGCAGGACTCTGGGTGGGGTATTGGGTACAGCTGTGTGTTGAAGTGGGCGGGGCATATGGCGAGTTGTGGTGTCTGCGCTGCTTTTCCCGTCGCTCCTGATCATTAAGCTGCTCGCGCATCAGTTGCTGACGTAGAAGGACACGAGAGGAAGACAGAGAGGAGAGAGATGAACACTGCTGTTCTGACTGAGATGTTCTGCAGAGAGACAGATAAATACAGACAGACAGAAAATGACAGTATTTAAAGCAGCAGCTGACAACATGGACTAGTGCAATGATACCTTTCTGTGAATCCATTTGCTCCATTAACCCACCCCAATTCTTTAAAACCACCTCTTATCTCAATCATTTAGCCCTACCTATAATCCCTAACTCTTATCCTGAATTCTAACCCCACCTCTAATCTTATTCTCTAACCCCACCTCTAATCCCTATTTCTAATCCTGATTTCTAACCCTACCTCTAAACTCAATCCCTAACCCCACCTCTAATCTCATTCTCTAACCCCACCTCTAATCTTATTCTCTAACCCCACCTCTAGTGGCAGTGGTGGCTCAATGGTCATGGTTTTATGGTTTAGGTGCTGAGTTGTTAATCTGAAGACCAGAAACACCTGGGTTCAAGCCCCACCACCGGCAAGTCAACCACTGTTGGGTCCTTGAGCAAGACCCTTAATCCCTCCTGCTCCAGGGGCGCTGTATCATAGCTGACCCTGCGCTCTGACCCCCAACTTACTAAGATGGGATATGCGACAAATGCATTTCATTGGCTCTGTACACGTACTTTGCACAATGAATTGATTTTTTTTTTTTAACTAAATCCCTTATCCTCCTCTACTCTGTCTCTAACCCCACCTCTAATCTCATTCTCTAACTTCATCTCTACACCCAATCCCTAACCCCACCTCTAATCCCATTTTCTACCACACCTCTAATTAAATTTTCTAACCCCCCCCTTAAAATCCTAATCTGTGATATCAGATCTAACCCTAAAAATAATGTGGTGTTTATTACATATTTAATTCAATTTTATTTGTTTGGCACTTTTTACAATGGTCATTGTCACAAAGCAGCTTTACACAATCACAGAAATTATAAGATGAAAATGAAACAGAACATATTAAACAGGGTTAGAGTTGTCTGTAGTGCACACTCTAATGGTATATGCACACACAAAGCTGCCACACACACACACACACACACACTAACCCAAACACAAAGTCTGATGTACTTACATGTAAGTTTTATAGACAGTTTTTATCTCGACTGCTCATATAGACGCCATGATTGATTTCTTGAGTGAAGAAGTCCTGAGCGCCCTTGGAGCGTCACATGGTGTGTGTGTGTGTGTGTGTGTGTGTGTGTGTGTGTGTATATGAGAGAGAAAGGGAGAGAAAGGGGCGGCACTACAGAAGCAACTTCAGTTACAAGTACTGAATAACATATAGGTTAGTGTTTTGCCAGTGTCTGTGTGTGTGTCTGTATGTGTGTGTGTGTGTGTGTGTGTCTGTGTGTGTGTGTGTGTGTGTGAGTGACTGGTTGTGTGAAGACACTCGACTTGTTTCTATCACATCTATAAGTGCTGTAATGAAACTTGGCGTAAGCGCTAACACGGCTAAATCTAGTCTGGGCGAGAACGCGTCACTCTACACTTCTTTATTTTCAAAATGATAATACACCACACATAACCACACAACACACACAACTACACACAGCCACACACACCACACAAAACCCCACACAAAACACAACCACAAACACCACACAACACCAGACATACCACACACACCACAAACAACACACACAACCACACACACACACAACTACACACAGCCACACACACCACAAACAACACACACAACCACACACAACACACAAAACCCCACACAAAACACACAACCACACACACCACACAACACCAGGCATACCACAAACACCACAAACAACACACAACCACACACAGCCACACACACCACAAACAACACACACAGACACACACAACACCCAACCACACACATCACACAAAACCACACACACACACCACACACAACCCATGCAACAAACACACAAGAGCTCAGAGCTAAAAGAGCTCAGCAGTTCCACTCAGTAAATCACTGCAGTTTATCCTGATGTGATACAGATACGACTACATGACTCAAAAGTCTCAGCTAAAAATAATTTAATTGACCTTTAGGAATGTAACATAGTACACACACACACACACACACACACACACACACACACACACACAGTGATAATGGTTACATGGTGTTCACTGGATTAGAGATTACAGTACACACACATTTCACATTTGTAAATGTACATGTAGCATCTGATGGAGCCTTAAAAAAACTGTCTCTCTCGCTCTCTGCCTGTCTGTCTCCCTCTTCCTCTCTTCTCTCTGTTCCTCTTTCTCTGTCTCTCTCACTCTGTCTCCCTCTTTCTCTCTCTGTCTCCCTCTTTCTCTCTCTGCCTGTCTGTCTCCCTCTTCCTCTCTTTCTCTCTGTTCCTCTTTCTCTGTCTCTCTCACTCTGTCTCCCTCTTTCTCTCTCTGCTTTTCTGTCTCTCGCTCTGCCTCTCTCTCTGTCTGTCTGTCTGTCTCTCTTGCTTTAACATTTTATAGTTTTTCTCCTTCTTTCCTTGTATAATAAATGTCACTAATGAATAAATTGTCAGCAGAAATTTGATTTCCTGAATTAGATTTTAGACAGAATTCAGTTTATATTATACATCATTTTTATTAGTATTGAAGCCCCGCCCCTTTGGCCCAGTCCCGCCCCCTGAGCCCCGCCCACAGCTGAGTTTCAGTTGCCGTTAAAAACATTGAGTAAATAAACAGAATTGAATTTTGGGCTTCTGTGTTTAATTTTTCTTACATTTCTATTTCTAATTTTTATAAAGATCCTGAATAGAATAAAATCTAACTTTCGCAAAAATGTTGTGCTTTATTTACATTTGTGAACAATATTTAAGTCTTTCAAACCACTTTATTATTATTAGTGCTTTTAAAACGCAGACCGGCTGCAAGCCACACGCGCGCACATATTTGAAACTAAAAACACACACGCACGCGCGATAAGTTTGACAGTCGAATAACTATCGATAAAAGTGTTTAAATCGAATCCCTGATTCTCTGCGCTCGCGCCCCGTCCCGTCCGTGCTGTACTCTGTATTACTCGGTAATACTCTAAACGAGCGCGTGCGTGTCACTGACCTGTGTTTGATTGGGTGACTCTTCAGCTCGTAATAAATTTTGGGTTCGTCTGTAAACTCCTCAACCTCCAGATCCGGAACGATCCCGGACTCCGCCTGCATGCTGTCTAGATTAAAGAAGCACGAGACTGGAGCAGACAGACAGATCAGACAGACAGGTCAGAGCCGCACTCCAGAGTTTACAGCGCCGCGATGTCTTGTTTGTAGTTCCTCTCTACGTGCGTGGGCTGTGCAATGCTACAACGGAAACTACATCTCCCACAATGCACCGCCTAGCTCGCGGTCACGGTGTCCGCCTGCGGCTTCTCATTGGATAACGCACCGAGGAGCATTCGTAGGATAATTTGTATTTTTCACGTAGACCGTCTAACGTATAAATGTTAAAACTCTAAAAATTAATAAAATAACAATAAAGCTTATCATTTGTGTGGAACGGAGGAAAGTGAATGCAGTGTTACAGTTCTTACATTTATAAAGTTCAGCGTCTGACAGTGAATTAACGATCAGCGATTGAGGGGGAAGAGGAAAAGAACCACATGGAGGTGTGTGTGTGTGTGTGTGTGTGTGTGTGTGTGTGAGTGAGAATTCATTAATTCATTTTTCCCTTCACTGCAAATTATTAAATAGTTACGTTTTTTTATTATTGTTGTGATGTAAAAAACACCAATTGATTGCTCGAATAAAGGCTAACGGTTGTTGAGGCCATTTCTGGACAAACTGAGTCAGGGGAAGTGGTGGCTCATGGTTAAGGTGTTGGACTACCAACCTGAAGATTGTGGGTTTGATTCCCAGCTCCACCAAGCCACCACCGCTGGGCCCCAGAGCAAGGCCCTCAATTGCTCATTTGTATAAGTGAGATACATGTAAGTTGCTGCCAGATTTTGTAAATGTGTGTTATCATATTAAATAGTGAAAATAGCAGTAGGGTCAACATTTTGCAATTTCTTAATTTAAATGCAACATCAGAATTTTATAAAGCAATTACAAGTTTAGTTTTAACTGTAAAGATTCTGTGCAGAAGTTAACAATTTATTGGCAGCAGTTCTATTTTTGCTAAACTGCAATGCAATCAGAAAAAATAAGTAGATTTATCCTATGACCCTGCATGTGCCTGATTTCCACACATGGTTCTTGCTCGACGTGTTTAATCACTGCTTCTTGCACATGCATGATTTTGAGTTCTCAGTTCATTTCAATTGAGTTTATTTTTGTATGAATAAAAGATTACGTAATGATAGAATATAAATAGTTTCACAAAAACAAAGCTTAAAAATCAAGACTTATTCTTTACCTTGGCGAGAAAGAAGAGGATCTCTTCGAAGATTGTCTGGTAAAGCATGTTTTTCTTGTAATTGTAACAGTTTATAATATTTTACGATGAACAGCGTTTATGTTTTTTGAGTTACAGTATTACGAAGTTACCCATAAAGTAGCAGAGAGATGCTAGATGAAAGCGTGGACATTTTCCACTCAGTGATGGCCTAAAGAATAAACTAAACATTTGTCAGATAATCAAACTTATTTACCACCAAATGAAAATTCTGTCATTAATAACCAACTATCAGGTGGTTCCAAACCTCCAAGACATATTTTTATCATCTGACCACAAATGAAGACATTTAAAATTTCTCTGTATATATATTTGTTTTGACATTAGGAGGCGATACATAAACACTACATTATTGTGCATTTACAGTGGTGTAAATGCTTGGTGCTGATTTGTATTTTGTAAATATTTTTCTTTTTTTCCCCTTGTAGATTGTATGAAGGAGGACAGCCAGAGTGATCCTCATTGTTTGTCCTGCTGAAGGGAAAGAACCAGTGGATGTCAATATCACCTGACACTGACAAGTCAAAACATCTTGTACTTATGAATCGTTTATGTATCGCCTCCTATTGTCGAAACAAATATATATACAGAAGAATTTACTGAATGCACTTAAAAAACTTACTTGATTGCTTTAAATAAATTGCATACATTATTAGGTGACTTTTACTTAATTTCTTAATAGGCATTACAATAAATATTTAGATGATAATGACAGGTGATTTTAATATCCGTCAAAAATGAAAAAAATGTTCTGGGATCAGTGTTTTTAGAAATTCTGAACTCTATTGGAGTTAGACATCACGTTTCAGACATCACGTTCCTACTCATAATAAAAGTCATACTCTAGATTTAATACTGTCACATGGAATTGATGCTAATGATGTTGAAATTCTGCAACAAAGCGATGATATTTCAGATCATTTTCTAGTGCTGTGTAAACTCAATATAGCTAAAACTGTAAATTCTAAAACCTGTCACAAGTATGTAAAAACCATCGCTTCTACCACAAAAGACTGTTTTGTAAGTAATATTCCTGATTTATCCCAATTCCCCAGCGTATCCAACAGCTCGGAAAAACTTGATGTAATAGAAACTGTTACATAAAGACTGTTTTTAAATACAGTTGCTCCGTTATGCTTAAGAAAGATAAAGGAAAATAGTTTGTCACCGTGGTATAATGAGCACACACTCGCCTTAAACAGAGCAGCTCGAAAAATGGAGCACAGCTGGATGAACTAGAGATATTTCGTATTGCATGGCGGAAAAGTAGCCTATTCTACAGAAGTGCATTAAAAACTCTTCTAGAAGCGAACAAACACAACTCCAGGTATTTATTCAACACAGTGGCTAAAATTAACTAAAAATAAAGCATGAACATGTTGACATTTTCCAACAGCACAGCAGTTATGAATTTATGAATTACTTTAAATCCAAGATCGATACTATTAGAGATAAAATTGTGAACATGCAGCAAACAGCCGCAGTATGGTATCAGATAGTGCGCCATAGATCCCCCGAGGAACAATTCAACTTATTCGTTAATACAGGAGAGGAAGAACTTTTTGAATTCATCAAATCATCTAAACCAACAACATGTGTTAGACCCTATTCCGTCTAAGCGCCTAAAAGAGGTCATTCCTGAAGTCATAGGTCCGCGTCTGAATTCTTCATTAATTAATTCATTATTGTCATTTAATATATGTCCCCAAAACATTTAAACTGGCTGTTATTAAGCCGCTCATTAAAAAAACCACAACTTGATCGCAATGATCTATTAATTACAGACCGATTTCAAACCTTCCATTTCTGTCTAAGAAATTAGAAAAGGTTGTTTCATCACAATTACATTTTTTGCTTAGAATCTAAATCCTGACTGGAAATCCTTACAAATATAATATATATTTTTTCTATCATAGTACATAGACTGCTCTAATTAGAGTTACAGGTGACCTGCTGCTATGAGCTGATAATGGTTGTCTCTCCCTATTAGTGCTATTGGACCTCAGTGCTGCGTTTGACACTGTGGACCATTTTTTAAATAGATTAGACAGTTTTGTTGGCATCAGCGGAAGTGTGTTAGCATGATTTAAATCTCACTTATCTGACTGCCAACAATTTGTAGCAGTGAATGAAGTGGTATCATGTCACTCGCAAATTAAGTATGGAGTACCCCAAGGCTCAGTTCTAGGAGCTCAGTTCAATTTTTTTTTACAGTTTACATGTTACCCCTGGAAGGTATTATTAGGAAACATGGTGTTAGCTTTCCTGCTATGCTGGCGACACTCAGCTATATATTTCTTTGTAGCCTGGCGAAACTTTCCAATTCGAAAAAATTAAATACATAGTTGATATAAAAAACTGGATGACAATTAATTATCTACAAATAATTAAATAATTATCAGCAATAAAGCCTCTGCCTGTAATAATCTAGATTACTGTCTAACACTTGATGGCTGCTTTGTTAACCCTTCATTATTAGTTAGGCATTTAGGTGTGCTTTTTGACAGCAATTTTTCCTTTGGGAGCTTCACATTTCTAGCATTTGTAAAAATGCATTTTATTATCCTAAAAATATATCTAAATTACGACCTATGCTCTGGAGGTCAAATGCAGAAATTGTAGTTCATCGTTCATGACCTCAAGATTAGATTATTGTAGCGTTTTACTGGGTCGTCGTTCTGCTCGCCTAATAAACAATCTCCAGCTGGTCCAAAATGCAGCAGCTACAGTTCTTACTAGAACCAGAAAGTCTGATCATATTAGCCTGGTTCTGTTAACACTGCACTGGTCCCCTATTCAATATCGAATAGATTTTAAAATCCTGTTAAAATCCTGTTATAAAGCCCTAAATGGTTTAGCACCTCAGTACCTGATTGACTCTTATCCTATTATACTCATTTTGGGGTAACAAAATCAACTGCAGGTAACAGATACTTTTCTTATCCAGCACCCAAAGTTTGGAATAATTTACCCTGCACTGTTCAGGAGGCAGACACACACTGCCAGTTTAAAACTAAATTAAAGACACATCTCTTTAACCTGGCCTACACATAATAAACACATTTTCATTATTCAGATCCGGTAAATGATTGTTAGGCTGCAATAATCAGGTCAATGGGAACACTGCCGATAACACAAACTGGATTTGTATATTATTAGTCAAATGCCATTTACACTAACATACGTCTGTTCTTTGTTATTCTGAGCTCACCGTCGCCGCATCACTTGGAGGCAATGAGGCAGTTTCTCAGTAATATCTTGTCTTCTAGACGGCCATCTGGACAAGACCATGGAAACTTTACTGCAGCATAGGTAACCTACTGGTTTATCTGGTCAGAGGAGAACTAACAAATATTAGTTAAATAGAGTGTTTAATGACTGTTTAATATTGTCTTTTCTGATTTGATTCTTTAAAGCTGCTTTAAAATCTCGATTGTTAAAAGTGCTATATAAATAAAGGTGAATTGACTTAATGTTAGCGTAATAAAGTTTACTTAAAATCCGCTTTTGCAAATTGTTACGAATTAATCTTAATAGATTTTTTCTCAGTGTACCCAAATATGTGTCAGAATAAGATCAGGTCACCCTAGTTGTCTTACACCAGCTTTATTACACATCCAGACTACATATCCAAAGTTTAGGGGTTAGGTTTTAGGTAGGGTTAGGGTTATCTAATCCTATCTTCTTGGGTGCATATGTGGCGAAAACTCAAGAGCTGCGATTTGACCAGGCCTGAGTAAGTTTGCTTAGGGTGGAAGCTTTTTTTATGCATTAAAGCATGCGTGTCGGTTTCCTTAAAGAAGACCTTGATGTCTAATTTGTGTGTGGAGTTGAAGTACGGACAATTTTTTTAATAGAGGATTTAAGTTTTGGGTTAGGGTTTACGGTTAGGGTTGGGTTAGGGTTTAGGGTTGGGGTTAGGGCTAGGGATTAGGGTTGGGGGTAGGGTTGGTATTAAGGGTTGGAATTAGGGTTGAGGGTTGGGGTTGGGGTTAGGGTTAGGGATTAGGGTTGGGGGTAGGGTTGGTATTAAGGGTTGGAATTAGGGTTAGGGTTAGGGTTAGGGTTAGGCGCCTGTTAAGCACTGCTACAGCTCTGGCAGACCTTTATTTCAATAGGTAAATCTCAAAAAAATCTCAATAAATCCGTAAATCTCAAAAAAAAAAACACAGCAGCAAAGGGGCGCGCTTAAAACCTCAAACAACAAGAGAGAAAAACATCCTTATAAACACTAAAAGAAGATAAGGAGCTAAAAATCTGTCTGTATATCTATCCATCTGTCTGTCTGTCTGTCTGTTTATCCATCTGTCTGTCTGTCTGTCTATCTATTTTTCTGTTTGTTTATCTGTCTGTCTGTCTTTCTTTCTCTTTCTTACAGTCCCTGTTTGTTTTGTCTGATTGTTGTTTTGTTTACTGAGATGTTCTGGATGTTATCACTTCATTATTTTTTCTTATATAAATGTAGTATCAGAAACATCGACTGACTTCTGGCACTGAAGATGGTGGCATGTTGTGTACTTTGGTGAATCTGTTTGATATTTTAAAGAGCACAGATGGATGGAAAGCTCCTCTGGACGCATGGCTTCACTTTCATTCTCCAGCCTTAGAACATCTGGATGATTGCATGATGGATTTGAGGCTGCAATCACTTGTGTTGCCTGTGTATTGTGTGTATAGTTAAACACACAGTTTACCGCAGTGTAGGCAGTCTTGTGCACATTTATACTCTCTGACTAGTGTGTAATCAGAAAGTATAAAATGTTCATCTTTCCTTACAGCTTCAATAGACTCATTGCTCCAACGTCATCTTTCTCTGTATTTTCTTCTTTTTACTCCTGCTAAATTCTCAGACTATAATGGACAACAGTCCTATGAAGAGATCGGCCTCATCACTTGGTCATGGCCGTTTGGGGCGCGTGCCGCGGGCTGATGATTACGCCATGGACAGAGTGATACCTGAGCAAGGAACGAGGCATGGACACCGCCGCCGAGATCGCAGCCACCGAACCTCTGAGAGATCACTCAGCCGCTACACCGATGTGAGACGGGTGAGACACACAGATAGGACTGTAGGAGATTTTAGTGATGAGGAAGAGATAAACACACAGCAGTCATGTAAGTGATAAAGATGATGATGATGGTGGTGATGATGATGATAAAGGTGGTGATGAGGGTGGTGATAAAGATGGTGGTGATAATGAAGTTGGTGATGATGACGGTGGTGATAAAATGTTGATGGCAATGATTGTGATGGTGATGATGGTGGTGCTGCTGCTGCTGATGATGATAGTGATGATAAATATAATGATGAAGGTGGTGATAATAATAATGATAATAGTGATGTAATGGTAGTGGTGATGATGGTGGTGGTGGTAATGATGATGGTGGTGATGATGGTGGTGGTGATATTGATAATGATGATTGTGTGGTAATGATGATGATTATGATGACGGTGGTGGTGGTGATAATGGCAAGATTTTGTTGTGGTTATGAAAGTGATGATGATGATAAAAATAGTGAAGATGATGTTGATGATGGCAATTTTTGTGATGGTGTTGATGATGATGATGATGGTGATTCTGATGATAGTGGTGTTGATGAAGGTGGTTTTAATGATGGTGTTGGTGGTGATGATGATAATGGAGTGGATGATTGTAATAATGGCAATGATTTGGTGATGATGGTGGTGGTGATGATGATGATGATAATGAGGATGATGATAGTGATGTGATGATAGTGGTGTTGATGATGATGGTGGTGATGTTGAAGATGATGATGGTGGTGGTGGTAATGATAATGAAAATGGTATAATTATCATTTTAATGTTGTTTTTTTTCTAACAATAAGAAACAGAATAACAACAAAATGTTTCATTTCAAAAAATGAATTTGTATTTAAATGAGTGAAATAAATATTTTTCCCTTCACAAAACAAGAGTTTGTACTTGGTGGCAGAATTCTTGCTGTCAATCACAAAGTCCAGGCGTTTCTTCTAGTTATCCACCAGGTTTGCACACATCTCAGGAGGGACTCAAACCTTCAGCTCCTTCCACAGATTTTCCCATTGAGAGAAACCCGTTAAATTGAATGCAAAAGTTTTTTAATTTTCCCCTCAAAGTAATTGACTGTTTTGGGGTTAAAATCTTGGAAAACCTGTGCAGAATTAAGCAGGGAGTGTTTTACAATTTACAATTTAAAAGTCTAAAATTAAAAAATTAGTTAATTCGTTATAAATGTCAAAGGCCTTCTCTATTATTAATATTATCAAGTTATTAACACACAAGTGACAAAAGTGGTGGGGAAAAACTGCAGTAACAGTCAAAAGTGTAAGTTTGTCCCTAATGATGATGAAGTAGAAGGAAACCTCCTTCTCAAGAGAGAACCAATCCTTATCTGGGGGACACCAAAAGTCAGTTTATTACAGTTGAACAATGTTGAGGTGCAGTCATGGTAAACAAATGCAATGTACACTTGGGTCAGTGAAGAAGAGTGAGACTGCGATCTCGGCAGTCTAAAACTCGGGATCGGCATTTGAGAAAAGCAGCCGGAAACTGGTCACTGATACCTCGGGGGCATGTTTAACCCTCGAAAGAGAGAGACAGAGAGAGAGAGAGTGAGAGAGAGACACACAAAGGGAAAGAGAGAGAGAGAGAGAGTTTTTTTTTTACTTTTACAATCCTTTATTTGACATAAGTCATGCTATACTTTACATGGTAATCATTGGGCCTATTTAGTCAAATAATAGATAAATGAATAAATAGACATATAAATAAATAAATAAAAATAAATAGACAATAAAATCAGACAACGACAGTTAACAGATGGGGGTAGGTGTGTACATTTAGCCTAGCTTTGGTATAAAAAAACAATTCTTTCTTTTTTACTGAACACAGAGCTTCTTCACAGCACCACACGGCCTCAAACATCTTTAAGTCACCCATTAATAAAAATTAAAATCAACAACAATTCTGGATCTTAAACGTCTGGAGAAGATTGTAATGGAATTACAGTCTGTATTTTGAGCCACTTTGTTCTTTCAGATCAGGTATATTGCCATTTTCGCTTCACCAAAATAAAACTTATTAATTCTCTCTGTGAACAAAACGGGAAGTCATGTAAAACATCCATTAGGGTTTAAAATGCAAAAAAAAAGCGTTCACATTTACATTTGCAGCATTTGGCAGACGCTCTTATCCAGAGCGACATACAAGATCCCCTGATTCTGTTCTAAACTAAAGAAGAACTTGGAAGGAGCATCCCTCTCAGTAGCGCTTTTAAAGCGTGAGCGGACTAGCGCCCCCTGTGCTGTGGTGTCCAACAGGTCGTTCATTTTTGCTTTTTTACTTTTGAAGGCTTCAATATGCCCTCGATCTCCTGTGGCCTCCAAACGCTGGAGTTCCACTATCTCTATCTCCAGAGCTTTTAGAGATCTGGCAATGTCTCTTGTGACATTGGGAGTGTACAGAAAACTTTGATTTGTGCTTTTGTTACATCCCACCACTGCTGTAGGAGTTAAAAGCTGCCTTCTCAAGTTTAAAACAATTCCATAAAAAATACAAGACTCTCTAAAATTAGCATCTTCTAAAAGTGCAGTGTTAAAATGCCAGTAGGCACTCTTAGGTTTTATGTTCTTTTTACTTATAGTACACTGCACCATGCAGGGGTCTGAGATACCTAATAAGAAAAAATAAAACACTTTGGATCACTGGGATACACAGTGGGGAAAAAACAGCGTACAAATATCCCAGTTCACCAAACACTCAATATCCATCATCGCTCCGGTTCTGATATTTACAGAAGGTTTGGCTAAACAAATGTGTTTATTTATTTGTTTGTTTTTGGTTTGTGAATTACTCCTGCTGACATTTTTATGAATACATTTTTATACATATTATTTAATTTAATATGTATGTTTAATGCATATTATTTAATTATATTTAATTTTATAAAACTGACTTCTACGCTTTCACTGTAGGACTTGGCACAGATTTGAGCACCACCACACAGTCGGGTGACATGCCTCCCAAAGAGAAAGATCGTGAACGCGGCCGTGCCAAAGAGCGACGGCACCACCACCACCACCACCACCACCATCACCATCACAGCTCTGTGGAAAAGGAGCACTACACACCCGAGAGAGGAGACTATGGGCACCGGCAGCGGCGCTGGTCCCGGTCTCCCAGTGAGGGCCGAGAGTGCCTGACTCACCGACAGGGGGGTTTGCATGCTAACCATATGCTTTCCACAGTAAATCCATCGAGTGTGATGGATTTTGAAGCGCCCTTTGCCTTGTGCTGTGCTTTCTCCACTGTCCACTGGAACATGTGTGTGTATGTGTGTGTTTGCAATAAAGATAAAACCAGACAGAGAAAGCCTGAAATTAGCATTTAAGGATGATGTATCATAAACTTTACTGAGCTACACAAACGATGACATGCTGATTAGTTTCTGTTCACCGTTCCAATGGAATTCAATTCCTCTTCATTTGTTTTCTCCTGTTTTGGTCTCTTTTTGTTTTTGTCTTCTGTGTAACATTCTGCTTCTCATCATTAAATTGTATCTTTAATTTTTTTTTAATTATTTTGCATTTTGCCCACATCAATGTCCTGTGTGTGTTCTTTACTTTTATTCCACAACTGTACTTTTTTCCTCCTTACTGTTGTTGTGTCGATGTCTTCTTTTCTCTCTCTCTCTCTCTCTCTCTCTCTCCCTCTCTCTCCCTCTCTCTTTCTCTCTGACCCCCCCCCCATCTCTCTCTTTCCCCTTCCTCTTTTTCGCTCTTGTTTTGTGGATAAATTTTGTCGTTCTTTTTTTGTTTTATTTGCCTTGTCCCATTTTCATGTAGGGCAGTAGTTCGGTGAGTGGCAGCCCCGTGCCCTCAACATCTGGGACGAGCACGCCTCGGCGAGGTAGACGCCAACTGCCCCAGACGCCTGCTACCCCACGCCCGCACGTCAACTATTCACCTGTGGTCCGTAAACCTGTCAGAACACCGCCTTCGGGTCCACAGAGCCGCCTACCCACCCCCACCCAAAGGCGCTTCTCTCCACCTGGGCCTGATGCACCTGTACCCTCTCATGGCTCTGGCCGCCGTGCTCGTTGGTGCCCGGGTTCATCTGAAAATGCCTCGGCTGATGGCTTTTATGATTTTGAGCGATGTGACCCACCGGCCTATGAGCCAAACCCAGGACAGGGCAACCCGCATCCACATAACCCAGCACCACACCCACGCTCACCTAGGACTGCTCGCCCTCCTGGAGCTCGCCGCATGCCTAATGGGTATCGTTCCTCCTCACCCTCGCCACAGCGGCATGCACCCCCTCACAGCGCACCTCACAAGCCTCCACATCCCAGAGGGCCCAGGAAAGGGCTGCATGAACCCTATAGCGAAACGGATGAGGATGACTGGTGCTAGCCTCTGGGAGGGGGTGGGGGGGAAGGGCGGGAAGACACCGGAAAGGATGAAACCACACTGCTAACCTGGAAGGTATCATGATTAGAGACAAATGTTTTTACATGGGAGGCAGTTTTGCCTCTGAATAATAAAGTGATACGGGGATGAAGAGAGATTACATCACAGCAATGAGACTTCATTAGAGGCAGGTGAGAAGCAGATCTAAGAGTTTCCCTCTTGTAAGCCTAACATCAGGAAGTGTGTTAGTGGTAGCCTTTAAGGAGGAATGGAGAAGGTGCTGAAGATAAAATGTTAGGGCTAAGAAGATGCCAGCAGCGAAAGCAGTGACCTGTGTACAAGTGTGGTCCAGAAAAGCACAGCAGAAGTGTGCTGGGGGCTCAGGTGGAAATTGAGGCATGCTTTTCTTCTTTTTATGATGTTTCTTGATTTTTTTCTCTACTGCCTGCTTTTTTTTCTGCACAGGACTATATGTTGTGATGGGAAGTATGCGGTGGGTTGGGTAGGGGATGCGATTTTTTTTATGATATTATGAGTAACTCTTTATAAAGAAATTGAACATGCAGAATGCTAACATTTCCAGGAGGACGGTCTGTGTGATTGGATATGTTTGTGGTGAAGAGACCTGAGAAAGGTAATGAGTTCACAATCTAAACACAGAAATTTCCTGCTGGCTTTACTCAACTAGACTGGAGCACGATCTATTGCAAAAATCCACCCACATGTTGGGTAATATTGATGAGTTTTATCATCTGTGTTTACTGTTAATAATCATTTCTGTGAGAGTGAGAAGGCCTCTGGCCGTGTGTGTGTGTGTGTGTGTGTGTGTGTGTGTGTGTGTGTGTGTGTGTGTGTGTGTGTGAGAGAGAGAGAGAGGATAAGTTTTGCTTAAACAATAGATTTGGGTTAGGGGCCTCACACCCTGACTGTGTTTGGGTTGCCAGCCCCTCACACCTCCTGACCTTTAAATCCTGAGAAATAGGAAACACAAATGAAAAGAATGGATAAAAAAATGAACCAGTCTTCACTCTTCCTACTCCTACGGCTTCTCCTTCTTCTTCTGCTCCTTGTTAAAGACATTGAAGCTTGATTCTTCTGTTGCACTGCTAAGCTTTGAACTCCTAGAATAAAAAAAATCCCTTGCATGATTGAAACAACAACAAAAAAATCAACAAAAACTTTGAACGAGTTGGGGTAAGAAACATTTTCTTGAGCTTTTCATTTTGTATGTACAGTTCTATCTCCTGCCCCGAGCTTCACCCCTCCGTCCTGTCTGAAATTAAGGAATGACACATAGGGGAAAGAGCCCAATAATCTAGATAAAAACACAAACACAGATAAATATTGAAATGATAGCACAATTATTTTACATTTAAACATTATTGCATTCATCTCACAAATTATTAATAGTTTGCTCATTTGCACAATGTTTCAGACATATAATAAACACAAACACACACACACACACAGATTTTATACCACAGAGGCTGTTTATACACATGGACTTTTCCAGGGTGTCACAGAGTGAGAAGTGATCGGAGACGAAAGGAAATCTCCTCATCTTTCTATTGATAAGCTATTGATGATGATAGTGATGTTAATGATGGTTATAAGGACGATCATGATGGTGATAATGGTGATAATGATGATGATAATGATGGTGTTGATGATGTTGAGGATGATGATAATGATGGCGATATTGGTCATGGTAAGGTGGTGATAATGGTGATGATAATGGTGATGGCGGTGGTAATGATGATGATGTTGATGATGATGATGATGATGGTGATGATAATAATAATAATAATAGATTTGGTTTTGTTTTTGATTTAGTTGTGCTCTTTTAGTGCCATCTTGGTTGTGGTTCTGTTCCTGCGGTATGTGGAGCTCTGTAGCAGTAATGCTTCTCTTAATTTCACCATTGAATATATTATTGGTAATAAAACACGTGTTTTTTATTTATCAAATATAAAATAATCAGTTTTACATGCAAAAGCTGTAATTTTTCTGGAATGTTCAATGTTCAGGTATAAAAACTGATGTAAAGACTAAAGACTATTTATATGATGAATAAATACAGGTGTACATAATTAGGATTTAATCACCCTAAAATAAAATGTAAAGTATTTAACATTCTTTCAAGACTACATTCATGTGATTAAATTATTAAAGCTGATGATAGTGGAGATATTAACGGAACACATATAAAGTGACTGACAGTGAATTAAAAAGCCCAGATGTGCAGTGTTAAGTTCAGGAGTAACTTAAGCTCGTGTAGCATACATTAAAATCAGTTTTATCTTATCTATTTACTCTCCAGATTTCAAGTTTGTCCATGTGGGACCCTGTGTGTTAGAATAGCATGATGTGGCTGTATGTTTGAGAAAGGAACAGACCTCTACTACCTTCAGCAGACCAGTGGATGGCACTTTGCCTCATGGATTGAAGCTGTGGACTCGAGTCCTGGTTACACGTTTTGTGTTCTATATTTCTATGTTCTATGATCTGTACAGGTGGATTTGTTTTTGATGGGAGTTGGTGGCTCAATGGTTAAAATGTTGGACTGCTGACATGTCACCCAGCCAATCAGATGGCACAGGAACACAGAAATATGTAACACAGCCAATCAAATTGCATGGGTTGAAAAAACGATGGGGTCTTTTTTATCTCCTGTGTCCTAATGATCCTCGTGTCCCTGCAGTCCAAATGAAAACAATATCTTTCTGTTATTCTAACCCAACTTCTACAAATTCACTGCCAAATATTGTTCCGAAGCACACATGCATCATTATATATGTAGCATTTAATACTAACATGCATTGCATTGTGTGTGTGTGTGTGTGTGTGTGTGTGTGTGTGAGAGAGAGAGAGAGAGAGAGAGAGAGAGAGAACTTGATTCTTTATTTTTACACAGAGTTTATGTACAGTGTTGAATGTACAGTTAAAGGCTCCCACTGCTAGTTTAGGAATGTAACGTTGATTTTCATTTAAAATGTTATTTGTAATATGTTGATATCATTGATGAGTGAAACTGATTCAGTGTTTACCGTCTGACCATCCCAAATAAATAAAAAAGGTTTATATAATTATATTACAACTGGATAAAGTTTATGAAGTTAATAAAATAGCTTATCTACGTCTTTAACTATGAGAGTGGTATAAACGTATGTGGGAGCCAGAATTGCAGGAGAATGTGTGTGTATGTGTGTGTGTGTAACATTTTTTTTACATGTCGTAACAAACCTTTACTAACAAACTTACCTACAAACCAACACATGAAATGTGAGAGCAGAGAAAAGAAAAAATTTACAAAATCTCCCCCCAAAAAATCAGAACAAAAAGTGACGGTATTTAATTCACGAACTGCATGTGCTATGTGTGCATGCCATACTGTGGAAGTTCATTTTCAGGAACAAAAAAATATGGTATTATTGAAAAATGACTAGAGAAATGTTTTTAAAAGCATCATGTACCTTTTTCTTTCTATTTTTAAAACAAAATAAAAGAAAATAAAAAAAATCTAAAGGGAAAAAATAACTTTGCAATGTTAAATTAATTTTATTTATTTATTTTTCAATCTTGGAGGTGAGACATTTCAACAATATGTTCGACACAATATAACTTCTGTCAAAAAAAAAATAAAATAAAAGCAGATGTGGACAAATCTCAGTCAAGTTTTTCTTCAACTTTTGGACTTTATAGATGTTTGTTTTGACACATCATTTGACTAATGGTGGTAAACTGGTACAGACCCTAAAAATCTGGATAATTTCCGTAAATCTCAAATCTTTTGTTTATTTCCAAAATCCTTGAAAAAGTGGTTGTAGCACAGATTCATGCTCATTATAGTCAAAAAGTAACCAATGATCTGTTAATTTCTGCACTGCATGATGAGGTACCCAGGAAGTCAACCCAAGTCCTGTACCTGGGTTATTTAGTTAGTTATTTACCCTGGAAGTCTCTTTAAGTAAGTCTTCTATTACATGAGGAGGTACCCTAGAAGTGTTCACAAGTGTTTTACTACATGCACAGGTACATTGGAAGTCTCTTCAAGTCTTCCTCTACATGGAGAGCTACCCTAGACGTCTGCTCAAGTCTTCTTCTACATGCAGAGGTACGCTGGAAGTCTTACAATGTCTCCTACTCCATGCAAAGGTACACTGGAAGGGCAGGGCAGGGCAGTAGCTGAGCTGGAACCTGTAAGGTTGTGTTTCCAGGGGCAATAATATAATGGTGCACCTGTAAGAGCATATGCAGTTTGGAAACAGGGACATTTAATTAAATTAGAATGAATGGAAATTAAAGGGTTAATGTATAACGGGATTATGAGGCGGGAGAATGAAAGGGTTATAGAGCAGAAAGAGGGGTGTTCGACTTAGAAGAATAACAGGATCGCTGTTAAGAAGAAAACTATCACTTCACTTATTCACTACCAGTTTCCTCCGCACACCTCACTCGCCCCCCCTTTGCCCCACCCCGGATTTGAGCCAACGACCGCCACAGCGAAAGGCATCACCTCCACCAACACACCACCGGCTTTCACACAAACCGAATCAATTTCTGGTATATTTTGTCCTTTTTTTAAAGTTTCTCTTAAGCTCTACATCGCCCCCAATGGCGATTGAAATAATTGGAGTCTGAAATTATTAAAAAAAACGCCGGTTGTAAAAAAAGAATGCATTTCCCATCAAGTTTAATTTTAAATCACACTCGACAATGTTTTTGTCCAAATAAACCAAATAAAACAAAGCTAAACATTAATTACATTGAATTTTTTTTTTTGAATTATTATTATTTTATAAAGGCTAAAAATGATTCTGTAGTTGTCTCAATGTCGTAATAAACTTAAATGATTTTTACTCTTTCTATTTACTTTACTGCCCGCTGAGAAAGTC
This sequence comes from Bagarius yarrelli, assembly GCA_005784505.1. Taxonomy (NCBI): domain Eukaryota; kingdom Metazoa; phylum Chordata; class Actinopteri; order Siluriformes; family Sisoridae; genus Bagarius; species Bagarius yarrelli. The sequence goes on along the minus strand of VCAZ01000164.1, from coordinate 746,485 downwards.
GATAGAAAAGGGATGATTTCTGGCATTTGAGCGCCATCTAGCGGCTGATTTTTATCCCTACAGCTCAGAATTTTCTCAAGCCCCCTTTAAGAAAATTAAACTCAATTTAACTCAAACATTTTTATTTAAATTGTTTAAAATGTGTTTTGTCTGGTCTGTTTTTATCCGCGTATCTATTGAACCATTCCTGTACGGCCTTTAACCCCCGCCGGTGTGTCTATATTTATAAATTTTTTATACCAAAATGTTCAGCATGCGTAAAGAGGAAAAAAACCGCGCATATCGCCTTTTTACACGTTTCTGATGTAAATGCGCCCATTTTGGCGGTATTTTCATTTCACTTAAGTTCCCCGCACGAGCGTCAAGTGCAGCGAGATATAACTGAGGTCAGTTCATCATCTTGTATTAAATATTAATAAAGCTGATTAAAGTGGTTAATTTTGCTGAACAAACTGAACTAATTGGATTCGACATTAGAATAACAGAGAAACAGACGCTGTAAGTTTCTCCCCCGCTTCTAAAATCCAACTTAACCTTATCGCGAAATTCAGCAGCGGCTCGATTTGATGCTGTTTTGGCTCATTAATTTTTTTCTATCAGATTTAATTGTGATATTTTATTTTACAAGCTGTTTATTAAAGAGATTCCATTCGAATTAAACATTATATTGAACTGTAAAGTAATTGAGCTTCGCTGTAACTGGGTTTTTTTCCCAGGCTGCACTATTTAATGCTCAGTTTTGTGACTGAAATCTATCAGACCTACAAGTTTAAACTGTTATTCCAGATGTTGTGCAGTTGTTAGCTATGAAATATTTTAATCATACAATAAAAATTTTAATCATACAATACTGCCAGTACAAAACCTGTAAAAAACTCATATTTTGTCATTTTTGGGGGATTTTTTTTCAGATTCCGAATAGCTGTTTATTTTATACCATGTTATTAATTAGAATTTTATATTTTGTAGTTTGAAATATAAAGTTTCCCTGAAGTTTGTACAAATCCTAAGATTCTTCTGATTATTTTGGAGGAAATATATGTGCTGTTGCATCCTAGTAATTTTGCCCCGGATACCGAATGATGTACATTTGCAGGTTGTGCATTGATGTTGGATGCATTTCTTGTGTGTAGACGTAAGAGGTGGAAATATAATAAAAACATTTCTTTAAAGCTTCATTACGACATTGATATGAACTCTCGTTTCGAGTAATCTTAATTCATAACGCTTGTGTGAGCCTGTTTGCACCTCTAATCTGTCCAGGTCCTGCACTGCTCTCGTAGTAACTCTGTTCTGACAATATCACTAAGAAACCTATTGAAAATCAAATCCTTTGTGGGTCCTTTTAAACTGCTTGTTTCTCCATGTTTTGGACAAATATCCATGCCCATTTATTTACATGTTGCAGTAAACACAGAAGTAAAAATAATCTGTTATTCTTGACATTTTATACCGCAGTAACAATATAAACCATCATGAACATTTTCACCCCATTAATTCCACATCTTTGGGAGTGTGTTTGCTATCAAAAAACTGTCTGTCCAGCTGTCCAGTGCTCCAGTAACAGACTTCTTTAAACCTTTCCAGAACGTGTTTGTGGCTTTGCCTCAGTTACACAGCACATGAGGCATTGGACTTTGCAGGGCCTCCGCGTTCAGGGTTGTGGAGTTTGTGGATGAATTTGACTCTGATGGCTGCAGGAAAATGGACATCATTCCAATAGACTGGTTCAAGGGCACAGACAGAAAACTACGCTGGTGGTCACTACACTCACTGGCCAATGTACCCAAAGCAGTGAAAGAGAGCATAGGACCAGCCAGCAACCGGATACTGTGGTATGTCCATTTAATGGTAAATGCAGGTAAGTTTAATTTTCGTCGTCCTTTAATAAATATAACAAAAAAAAAACTTATTCGGCTCTCAAATTTTTGGTTTTGTGATTTTTTTCTTTACACCTTTGTTTTATTTACACATGTAAGTTTTCACTCCTACCAAGCAGGATCACACCAGGCTTGACCCTGTTAATCAGTCCACCAGGTGTGCTCTTGATAGGTAGAGAAACAACCCATAACAGCGGATGATATTTGACGTCTGATTTATGGGAATGTGCGTATATGTTGCAACGAATGTTCTTTTGTGGTAGTAAATGATTTAGTAAAAGTGCCGTTATTGCGCTTCATTGTGTTTTACAGCCACTTATGCAGAAGGCAGGATAAAGTTTAAGCAAGCATTATGCGTGCCAACTTCAATGCCCTGTACAAATAATATAAAAGCAGTCTGATTCTTTGGAGGAACTTCCACCCGCTCCACCAAACCAACTCTTTGGAATCCAGTAAAGAAAGTAAACAACTACATTCAAGACCCCACTGCCCAATGTGTCGTCAGCCATGTTTTCCAACAACCTGCCAGCCTCTCAGCCCAAGAAGGTGCCAACCGCACGCCCCAAAGTCTCACCATCCACACTCCCTAACGAGGTTCCAAGCTGGGGGTTCATAGTGTCATGTCTGCTGTTGTAAGTTCAACAGTTATTTTTTTTTCATTTTATTTTTAAGCAATATTCTTCTCCTGGGAATTAAAAAAAAGCTGCATTGTTGTGACTTAAACTTGTGTGTATTTTTTTTTTTACTTATTACTGCTTTAAGATTAATAAATTTTACAAACATATTGATGTATATAATTATATAGGTATCGCAGTGAATCGTTCTTCAGCTTTAGGGATTTGATTCGTCTAATATTATTGTATAGTGTATTAGTATGGCAAGGATTTTATATAACCTTTTCTACTCTTTTTGGCTCTCGTACTTAAGTTGCTATGGGGGCAGATGTGGGCAGCACAAGTGTAGATGATGCAACAAGATGAAGAATGATGAAGTACGCATTCTCAATTGAGCTGGCACTGGAATATAATTTCTTTGGTCATCATGGAAAAAAGTTTAAAGACTTCAACGCTGTCGTTTCGACGCTGTGTATGGCGAGTAAATTAATTTACTATAAATTGAGTTGTTATAAGTTACTCTGATCCCAAATTTCCTGACTTTACAATAAGGTTTCTTTGCTTGGAATAAGTTAATGCATTAACTACCTTTATCTAACAATAGGCCATTTTTGTCACATTATTTATTAATCTTGTTAACAGTAGTTAATAAATATATAATTAAATAAATAATCATAGCTGGGATCCAAACCTGCTACAGTTTGGATATAAATGGTATAAAATGGTAGAAGTGTCAGTTTTAGGTCCTCTAAAAGGTTCTGGAGTTTCTGCTCCTATTATTGCCTCATTCTTTGTCTTATTCTGTTTCTCTTATTAAAGTGTGTTAAAAACTCAAAAACTGGCTCTGATATTGTTTTGGGGATTTGTAACATGGTTATATAATACTGGTTAGTTAATGTTTAGTTAATTAAACTTGGAATTTTGGTGTTTTCCAGTCTGTGTGCTCTACTGCTTTCTACCAGTCGCTTTTTATTTATTTTTTGGTGTTGCTGTTCTGACTAGTCTGTTATGGAAGTTTGTTTCTGCCACAGAATTAAAATTGATATATTTTGTTTTTTTTTTTCAGAATAGCAAGATATAAACTTGCAGTTGTGAGATATAAACTGTTCTATAAACATTTGCTGGCAATTGCAAGTTTGTGTCTCAATTCTAAAATGTAAACACTTCCTGTCAAAAAAAATGGTGACCTGAACCTGACTGTGGTTATGGGCACATTTACGTACTTGAGTATGGGTTTGCGTACGCAGGGCGAATTACTTACCCATTGTGGTCCTTTGAAAATGCCCGGCAGATAAGGGTCGGCCGATGTTCTGGCTTTCAGGATCTCGGAATGGTGTGAAATATTTTTGCGTTAAAAAAATAAGATCTACGGATGCGATGTGGAGAAAAACAACTCTTGCGTTAAGCTCGCCGGCAAGAGTCTCATGATGAAAGGCACTCCAAGGTGCAGACCAAGGGCACTGGCGAGTCTGTTCTTTCAAGCTAAACAAGAAGCAGACTGAGACCATACACTTAACAACCACCGCCACTACGTGCCAGATGGAGAACAGTGGGCTTGGTAATTCCCTGGATATTACCAAGACTTTATTTGACTAAACATGAGTACAAGCATAAAATCAGACTCACCGCAATGGAACACAATCAATCATCCACAAAGACACATGTCTACAATGGGGCTATATATATACATATATATATACAGGGAACACATTAACTAGACGAGAGACAGCTAAACACAATAAGCAAAACATCACCAAACTAACCAAAGAAAACATGACACAAGGACAGGGGAAATCATGTGACAGGAAAACAAAAGCATTACAAGACTGATCCATGTTCGTACAGTAATAAAGGACATGAAAACCCAATTTTAACTGATGTGTGTGCGCTCAAATTCCAGACTAAATTTAACCCTAGATTTTTATTATTGAATATACAAATCATAATCTCTAAAATCTGATCTACACTCAATGTTAAAAATATAAAACATTTTATATTCATTTGAAAATGTTTGGAATGTACAAACAAGCAAATTAATGAGTAAAATTTTGTGCTCTTCTTGTCCACAGCATGTGTTACAAGCCATGTTCACATGGGTGCGCTGCAGGATCTTCTCTCCTCCTTCAGTATAAACTCCTCACACTTCCTCTGGGAATTCCGGCTCAGCATAATGTAATCAGATTATCAGCATTTTCTGAGTCTGGTGTTCTTCAGGAGCAAACAGTATTCACCATCCTCGAACAACATGGTCAGGGCACAGAGCCACTCTTTGGGGTTAAAAACGAGGCTGGACGAGGAATCATCTTCACCACTCACTATTTAAATAAGTCTGGTCTGGTGAAGCTGAAGGTCCAAGCAACTACAATAAATCAGCAGGGACAAATGACCTACCAGAGTTTATTCATCATCTACATCTCTATTTCTGCTTATCCGTACTGATCCCTCGATCTACACGGAAGCAAGCGTAGGTCTCTATCCTCAGTCCGCTCTCCTTCTCCACTCATCCTCCTCTCTCATTCCTTTATCTCCACTTTTTTACAGATTTATCATATTGAGTGTAATTAATCACATTATTTGCTGTGTGTGTGTGTGCGCGCATGCAGATATATTAAATGAGTGTTTTATGGGTTCAAAACTGATTATTATTTTGTATTATTTTTTTTATTGACTTGTATCAGTTCGAAGTTTTACATATTGCTCTGTGTGCAGATTAGGCTATAATGCCAAAAATAAATTTCCATCTGAAAAATGAGAAGCATCTGTTTAAATCATTTCGAGATTAGAATAAACATAGTGTGTGTTATCCCGTTAGGGAGACTTTCAGATCAAGTTAAAGATCAAGGGACCGAGAATTAGGGCTATTGATCAGTGGGTTTATGATTAGGGTTAGTAAGGAGAGCGTGAGAGATAGTGAAGGTGAGTGTACACCGGGCAGAGCAGGACGGGTGTTCTTTAGCAGCACAAATATGACGCTTAAAACCATTAATGCCCTTTTTTTAACACCTCCCTCCCCACACCACCTCCCTTTTCCCACCCACACTCAGTCTCACTTTCAGTAGACCCGGTGCTGCAGTGAGCCAGACTCGAACCACCGACCTCCGCATTGAGAGGCATCACCTCCAACTACTGCACCACCGGGTCTCACACAACACCCCTCAATTTCTGGTAATTTTGTCTTTCAAAATCAAACCTAAAAAAAAAAGTTTTTCTGACGCTCTCCATCGCCACCCGGTGGACAAAATGACACTTTAACAATACTTTAACAATTCTTTAACCCGGGATTATTTTCATTATTGCAATAAAATAGTTGGTGTCCTTCTGTTAAAACAAGAAAACCCACAATAGCGACTGAAATAAACTGAGCCTGACAAAAATATTAGTAAAAACGTACAGAAAATTGAGTAATAAGAGTCAGACTCTGCTTTTGAATTGTGATCTAACAGAAGTCTTTAATAAACAAACGAATAAAACAGAATTTCATTTTCACAAAAATTGACGTTCCCCCTTAACCCGATATTTTGGGGGCAATTACTGCAGTCAAGCGCTTTCCGTACCGGTCACCTGTCCACTCATTATGAGCAAACTGCCCCAGCTGTCTCAGGGTAAATGGTGCTTCTCCAGCCTGCCCGTTTCAGAATAGAATTGGGATCAAAGCTCAGAGAAAGCCACTTCAGAATCTAATGTGATGTTTTTAGATATTCTTGGGTATTTTTAGCTGTGTGTTTGGGTCATTCTCTGGTTGGAGGGAGGACCCATGAGCCACCACTGAGAAGTTTTTTTTTAACAGTAGGCAGGTTTCTTTCTGAATGGACTGATAATCTTGAGTTTAACTGTTATTTAGACAGACTCAACACTCCAGTGTACCCAACCCTAACACAGAAGAATGGTGGTGACACTGATGTAGCTTGACCTTATAATTGACCTCTTATGTCTTAGGAAACTGTTCTGGATTCTCTGGTTGCCATTCCGTATTATACGTCTCTTCAATCTGTCAGCAGTTTTCCTCGTCCAGGAGTGCTGTCTTCAGTTCCATGGACCTTAAACATCTGATTAGTTTGTTGCAACTGTATTTATAGGAATATTAAGCTGCTTGGAGATAATAAGAAAACGTAACATGTGACAACACCGGTATGACAGTGTGTGTGTGTGTGTGTGTGTGTGTGTGTGTGTGTGTGTGTGTGAGATGTGCAGCTCTGGTGTCTCGGATGAGGTTCATGTCGACGCTCCCCACAGTACAGTCCATCCTGTAAGTTAAAGGCACCAGACAGCTCACAGGCCAGAGACCACCGGTTCTTACCATTGCAATGAATTAAATAAAACAGAATTTGAGATTTGTGAATTTATTGGCTACATTGCTAAAATTTCTTTTAATTTGGGATTGTAGTAATGTTTTTGGGCCAGAATTTACGACTTGTTCTGTTCTGGGTTCTGTTTTTTTGCAGTAATGGTAATTTGCTTTTAATTATTAAATCTTTTAAATGATTATTTTTTCTAAAGGCTGAAATTATTCTGTAGTTGTCTAAAATTTCCAAAATTTCCCCTTTTGTCATTAACTTATTGAAATAATTCTTACTCTTACTGTTTAAAGCTTTACTGCCCGCTGAGGAAGTCGATATAAAGGGATGATTTCTGGTCTTTGACTGCCATCTAGTGGCGGATTTTTATCCCTACAGCTCATAAGTTTTTTTCGAGCACCCGTTGGGAATATCTCTAAAACGTCTCGCGCGCGTGCGGAGGGAAAAAGACGCGGAACACTTTGTAATATAAATGCGCCATTTTGGCGGTATTTTTACTTAAGTTCCCCGGACGAGCGTCAAGTGCAGCGAGATATAACTGAGGTCAGTTCATCATCTTGTATTAAACATCAATAAAGCTGATTAAAGTGGTTAATTTGCTGAACAAACTGAACTAATTGGATTCGACATTAGAATAACAGAGAAACAGACGCTGTAAGTTTCTCCCCCCCCCCTCCCCCGCTTCTAAAATCCAACTTAACCTTATCGCGAAATTCAGCAGCGGCTTTTATGCTGTTTTGGCTCATTAATTTTTTTCTATCAGATTTAATTGTGATATTTTATTCTACAAGCTGTTTATTAAAGAGATTCTATTCGAATTAAACATTAGATTAAACTGTAAAGTAATTGAGCTTTGCTGTAACTGGGTTTTTTTTCCCAGGCTGCACTATTTAATGCTCAGTTTTATGACTGAAATCTATCAGACCTACAAGTTTAAACTGTTATTCCAGATGTTGTGCAGCTGTTAGCTATGAAATATTTTAATCATACAATTTAATCATTTTTTCATGGGGGATTTTTTTTCAGATTCCGAATAGCTGTTCTTTTATACCATGTTATTAATTAGAATTTTGTAGTTTGAAATATAAAGTTTCCCTGAAGTTTGTACAAATCCTAAGATTCTTCTGATTATTTTGGAGAAAATATATGTGCTGTTGCATCCTAGTAATTTTGCCCCGGATACCGAATGATGTACATTTGCAGGTTGTGCATTGATGTTGGATGCATTTCTTGTGTGTAGACGTAAGAGGTGGAAATATAATAAAACATTTCTTAAAGCTTCATTACGACATTGATATGAACTCTCGTTTCGCGTAATCTTAATTCATAACGCTTGTGAGCCTGTTTGCACCTCTAATCTGTCCAGGTCCTGCACTGCTCTCGTAGTAACTCTGTTCTGACAATATCACTAAGAAACCTATTGAAAATCAAATCCTTTGTGGGTCCTTTTAAACTGCTTGTTTCTCCTCCATGTTATGGACAAATATCCATGCCCATTTATTTACATGTTGCGGTAAACACAGAAGTAAAAATAATCTGTTATTCTTGACATTTTATACCGCAGTAACAATATAAACCATCATGAACATTTTCACCCCATTAATTCCACATCTTTGGGAGTGTGTTTGCTATCAAAACCTTCTGTCCAGCTGTCCAGTGCTCCAGTAACAGACTTCTTTAAACCTTACCAGAACGTGTTTGTGGCTTTGCCTCAGTTACACAGCACATGAGGCATTGGACTTTGCAGGGCCTCCGCGTTCAGGGTTGTGGAGTTTGTGGATGAATTTAAATCTGATGGCTGCAGGAAAATGGACATCATTCCAATAGACTGGTTCAAGGGCACAGACAGAAAACTACGCTGGTGGTCACTACACTCACTGGCCAATGTAACCAAAGCAGTGAAAGACTGAATACTGTGTAATTTCCATTTAATGGTAAATGCAGGTAAGTTTAATTTTCTTCCTAATAAATATTATACAAAAATACCGCTTCAATTTGCGTTCTTGATTTGTTATTCAGCTATCCAAATATTTGTTTTTGTGATTTATTTCTTTACACTTTTGATTTCTTTACACGTGTATGTTTTCACTCCTACCAAGCAGGATCACACCGGGCTTGACACTGTTGATCAGTCAACCAGGTGTGCTCTTACTAGGTAGAAGAAAAAAAAAACAACGCATAACAGCAGATGATATTAAACATCTGATTTCTGGGAATGTGCATATGTTCTGCAACAAATGTTGCTTTTGTGGTAGTAAATGATTTTGCAAAAGTGCTGTTATTGTGTTTCATTGTGTTTTACAGCTAATTATGCAGAAGCCAGGATGAAGCTAAACCAAGCTGAGTATTCATCAGAATTCAATGACACTGAAAATAAGTCATGAAAAATAGGGTCAGTGTTTTATATTAAATTTTCGAAGGAGACCCAAAACGGTTAAGATGCTGAATGCCTGCTGCTGAGCAAGATGGATCAGTGGTAGAAGAAGTTCCTGAAGGAATAGTATTACCACCTCTGACTCAGGCTGACCTTGAGGCTTTTGATCAGAAGCCGGGGGGCATAGTGTCATGTCTGCTGTTGTAAATTCACATTATTTGTGTATTTGCTTTTAAATTAAAAAATGTCACACAGAACCTGTTGATACATGAATGTATATAATTATATAGGTATTGCAGTGAATCGGTCTTCAGCTTTAAGGATTTGATTTGTCTAATATTAGTAGTGTATTAATATGGAAAGGATTTTAATATAACTTTTTACTCTTTTTGGCTCTCATACGTAGTATTGCTAGGGTGGCAGATGTGAGCGGCACAAGTGTAAATGACACAACAAGAAGAATGATGAAGTACGTCTTAAGTTTAAAGACTTGCGTCTTTTCAACGCTGTGTATGGTAAGTGAATTAATTTACTATAAATTGAGTTGTTATAACTTAATCTGATCCGAAATTTCCTGACTTTACAATAAAGTGTAAGGTTCTTGTTTCATGTTTTTGTTCTTGTTTGTGTTAGCTTGCTAGCTAGCTAACTTTGCTATGCTAAGCTAGCTTTAGTCATGTTGTTATTGTTTTGTTTATTGGTTTCTCCTCATGTCTTCCTGTCACGTGATCCCCTTTGTCCTCATGTCTTGTTTTATAGGTTTGTTTAGTCATGTGTTTGTTCTTCAGTTCAGGTGTGTCTTGTTTTGTTAATGAGTGCCTTGTGTATTTATAGCCCTTGTGTTTGCCCTGTCTTTTGTGGATTATTGTTTGTTTGTCTGTATTGCACTGTGGTGAGTCTGTGTTATGTGAGTGTTTATGCCATGCCATGCCATGCCATGCCAAGCCAAGCCAAGCCAAGCCAAGCCAAGTTAGTGTTTGTCTAGTCAAGTCAGTGTTAAGTTCATGTTGATTGTTTGTTTATTGTTTCTTCTGTAAATAGTTCGTGTTTGTTGTTCTGTCTAGAGTTTCTGTATAGTCAAGTTTAGTTTATGTTTGTATGTCACTTGTAAATAAACTGCACCTAGGGTTCAAAATACATCTCGCCTTAGTGGAGTGATCGTTACATAAGGTTTCCTTGATTAATTAATTAACTAATATGCATTAACTACCTTTATCTAACAATAAGCAATTTTTGTGACAGTATTTATTAATCTTGTTCTTAGTAGGTAATAAATATACAATCAATTATAGCTGGGATGCAAACCTGTCACATTTTGTCAATATTTGCCCTATTGGATATAAAATAGTAGCGGTGTGCCATCAAGAATGCACCAAAGGATGTCAGTTTCAGGTCCTCTAAAAGGTTCTGGAGTTTCTGCTGCTCCTAACTGTTGTATTTCTTGTACATCCTATTATTGCCTCATTCTTTGTCTTATTCTGTTTCCCCAATATATTTCTTATTAAAGTGTGTTAAAAAACTGGTTCTAATATTGTTTTTGGGGATTTGTAACATCAACATTAGTGTGAAGAATCTGGAGGAAAAGGATCCATGTTGCAACGAGTGGCTTTATTTAAGTAATCCAATAATGTAGTCAAAATACAACCAGAGGTCGGTAAACAGTAATCCAAAAAAAACTTAGCAAATAAATTAAAATTGCGTAAACCGGGCAGAGATCAGAAACCGTAAAGACTTGAACGAACTTGGAACGCTTGGCATGCAGCATAGCTAACAATACTTCGCACTTCACACACAGACTACATGCACCTCCACTACTTACATGCACCATCATCCATGTAAGAGTATACTTAATTAATTATGGTCTGATTCATGAAAATATACTACAAGCTCCACAGCCAAGCTTCACGATGTTCGCCGTCCTGCAGCCAAGCTTCACGATGGGAGTTTTCTTTCCAGAAGAGTTCGGCCATTATTATCAATCAACAAAGCCGGGAGAGGCTACGTAGCAATTCTCCCTGTGTCAATTTTTGAACAACCTTTTTATACATTTTCCCAACCCCTTCTATAGCACTGTTTCAAATCCCCCTCAGACAGAGTGTTTTTCTATACATTCCACATGGCTCCATCACATCTGGTTTCTTTTTGGGTGGCTTAATCTGACTAGTTTGTTACCATATAGTGGGTATTCTTTAGAGACACATTTAACAAACACTTGTTCACATGTTACCATATAAGGGCATTGGCTATGCACCCCACACACACACACACAGACTACATGCACCTCCACTACTTACATGCACCATCATCCATGTAAGAGTATACTTAATTAGTTATGGTCTGATTCATGAAAATATACTACAAGCTCTCCACAGCCAAGCTTCACGATGTTCGCCGCCCCGCAGCCAAGCTTCACGATGTTCGCCGCCCCGCAGCCTAGCGCCACGATGTTCGCCGTCCCGCAGCCTAGCTCCACGATGGCCGCCGCTTGTAGAAGAATTTACTCATAGTCTGTGATTTTCTTTACAAAAGAGTTCGGCCTTTATTATCAATCAACAAAGCCGGGAGAGGCTACGTAGCAATTCTCCCTGTGTCAATTTTTCAACACACCTTTTTAATACATTTTCCCAAACCCCTCTATAGCACTGTTTCAAACCCCCCTCAGACAGAGTGTTTTTCTATACATTCCACATGGCTCCATCACATCTGGTTTCTTTTTGGGTTAGCTTAATCTGACTAGTTTGGTTACCATATAGTGGGTATTCTTTAGAGACACATTTAACAAACACTTGTTCACATGTTACCATATAAGGGCATTGCTATGCACCCACACACACACCACACAGACTACATGCATCTCCACTACTTACATACACCATCATCCATTTAAGAGTATACTTAATTAATTATAGTCTGATTCATGAAAATATACTACACGCTCCTCAGTTTCACGATAGCCACCGCCCAGCAGCTAAGCTTCACGATGTTCGCCGCCCCGCAGCCAAGCTTCACAATGGTCGCCGTCCCGCAGCCAAGCCTGTCGATGGCCGCCGCCCGCAGCCAAGGTTCATGATGGCTGCCGTCCCGCGCAACCAAGCTTCTCGATGGCCGCCGCCCGCAGCCAAGGTTCATGATGGTCGCCGTCCCACAGCCAAGCCTGTCGATGGCCGCCGCCCGCAGCCAAGGTTCACGATGGCCGCCGTCCCGCAACCAAGCTTCACGATGGCCGCCGCCCGCAGCCTGAATCCATGATGGCTACCGCGACGCTGCCTAGCTCCACTAAGGCCGCTGCGCCCCTCTTATCCTCGATTGCCGCCGCTCCATAGCCTAGCTACACGATGGCTGCCGCTACAAAGATATCTCTCAAGTTTTTGTTTTTCCTGTACGCGTAGATGATTTTGTAAGGCTGAAAACGATCAGATCTCTGTTTTCCTTCCCCAATATACAATGGGTAATAAAAGGGCCATTTGGCGTTCCTGAAGGCACATAGGTGCTGATAGCGATCATGATTGATAAGACAACATGTGTATACATTAGGGGTCTGCTAAGGGTCACTTGGTTTATACAGTAAGTGAAGCTGTAATTTGCTGGTTTGACCCAGGTCTGGGCCCCGAACCCTAACCCCAACATCCGTTGAAACAAAAGCCTACCAAAAAGGAGCAGGGGCACACCCAACTCAAACCCAATGGCGCATGACTAGTCTGTCATCCTCATAGTGTTCCTGGACATTCTCAAAGCACAATGATAGCATGTATTAAAATAAAGTTCTGCCAGAGCTGTAGTGGTGCTTAGCAGGCGCCGGCCCGTGCCTTTTCCTTGGTCCTCTATCTAACCACACGGTCCATTGGACGGTGATGGGGGGGAATCATTGTATCTTTCAAAAACCTAACCGTAACCCTAACCAAAACCCTAACGCTGATCTTGATCCTCTAATCCTAATACTTGCCCTAACCCCAACCCAAAACCCTAACCAACCCTAAACCTAATTTCCAACCCTAACCCTAATTCCAAACCCTAACTCAAACAAAAAAAAAAAACCCTAAAAAAAACCCCTAATTCCTAACCCTAATACTAATGTCAACCCTAACACCAATCCACAATCCACAAACCCTAACCCTAATTCCAAACCCTAACCATAACCCTAACCCTAATTCCAAACCCTAACACTAATCCACAACCCCTAATCCTAGCCCTAACCCTAATTCCAAACCCATAACCCTAACCCTAATTCCAAATCCTAACACTAATCCACAACCCCTAACCCTTATACTAGCCCTAACCCTAATTCCATACCCTAACACTAATCCAAACTCCTAACCCTAATCCTAGCCCTAACCATAATTTCAAACCCTAATCCTAACCCCAACCCTAACCCTAATTCCAAACCTTAATCCTAACCCTAATTTCAAACCCCAACCCCAGCCCTAACACCAAACCCTAATCCCAAACCCATAACCCTAACCCTAATTCCAAACCCTAACTCAAACCCCTAATTCCTAACCCTAATACTAATGTCAACCCTAACCCCAATCCACAAACCCTAACCCTAATTCCAAACCGTAATCCTAACCCTAACCCTAACCCTAATTCCAAACCTAACACTAATCCACAACTCCTAACCCTTATCCTAGCCCCCAAACCCTAATTCCTAACCCTAATACTAATGTCAACCCTAACCCCAGTCCACAAACCCTAACCCTAATTCCAAACCGTAATCCTAACCCTAACCCTAATTCCAAACCCTAACACTAATCCACAACTCCTAACCTTTATACTAGCCCTAACCCTAATTCCAAACCGTACCCTAATCCTAATTCCAAACCCTAACACTAATCCTACAACAACCCCTAACCCTAATCCTAGCCTTAACCATAATTTCAAACCCTAATCCTAACCCCAACCATATCCCATAAACCTAACCCTAATTCCAAACCTTAATCCTAACCCTAATTCCAAACCCTAACCCCAACCCCTGACCCCAGCCCTAACAGCAAACCCTAATCCCCAACCCATAACCCTAACCCTAATTCCCAACCCTAACCCTAATTCCAAATCCTAATCCTAATTCCAAATCCTAACTCAAACCCTAATTCCTAACCCTAATACTAATGTTAACCCTAACCCTAATTCCAAACCCTAATCCTAACCCTAATTCCAAACACTAACACTGATCCACAACACCTAACCCTAATCCTAGCCCTAACCCTAATTCCAAACCCTAATCCTAACCCATGACCCTAACCCTAATCCACAAACTCCTAACCCTTATACTAGCCCTAACCCTAATTCCAAACCCTAACACTAATCCACAACCCCTAACCCTAATCCTAGCCTTAACCATAATTTCAAACCCAAACCCCAACCCTAACCCATAAACCTAACCCTAATTCCAAACCTTAATCCTAACCCTAATTCCAAACCCTAACCCAACCCCTAACCCTAGCCCTAACACCGAACCCATAACCCTAACCCTAATTTCCAACCCTAACCTCAATCCACAAACCCCAACCCTAATTCCAAACCCTAATCCTAACCCCTAACCCTAATTCCAAACCCTAACACTAATCCACAACCCCTAACCTCAATCCTAGGCTAACCCTAATTCCAAACTCTAATCCTAACCCATAACCCTAACCCTAATTCCAAACCCTAACACTAATCCACAACTCCTAACCCTTATACTAGCCCTAACCCTAATTCCATACCCTAACACTAATCCACAACCCCTAACCCTAATCCTAGCCCTAACCATAATTTCAAACCCTAATCCTAACCCCTACCCTAACCCATAAACATAACCCTAATTCCAAACCCTAATCCCTACAACCCTAATTCCAAACCCTAACCCTAATTCCAAACCCTAACTGACACGCCTAATTCCTAACCCTAATAATAATTCAAAACCCATAACCCTAACCCTAATTCCAAACCCTAACACTAATCCACAACCCCAAACCCTTATACTAGCCCTAACCCTAATTCCAAACCCTAACACTAATCCACAACCCCTAATCCTAGCCCTAACCCTAACCTAACCCCAACCCCTAGCCCTAACACCAAACCCTAATCCCATAACCCTAACCCTAATTTCCAACCCTAACCCTAATTCCAAATCCTAACAATAATCCACAACTCCTAACCCTAATCCTAGTCCCAACCCTAATCCTAACCCATAACCGTAACCCTAATTCCAAATTTAACACTAATTCACAACCCCTAACCCTTATACTAGCCCTAACCCTAACTCCAAACCCGAACACTAATCCACATCCCCTAACCCTAACCATAATTTCAAACCCAAATCCTAACCCAACCATAACCCTAACCCTAATTACCTAACCCTAATTCCAAACCCTAACTCAAACCTTTAATTCCTAACCCTAATATTGTCAACCCTAACCCCAAGCCACAAATCTTAACCCTAATTCCAAACCCTAAAATTGATCCACAACCCCTAATCCTAGCCCTAACCCTAATTCCTAACCCTAACACTTATCCATAACCCCTAACCCTAATCCTAGCCTTAACCATAATTTCAAACCCAAATCCCAACCCTAAACCTAACCCTAATTCCAAACCCAACCCCTAACCCTAATTCCCAACAAACCCTAATTCCAAACCCTAATTCAAACCCGCAGGGTTAGGGTTGAGGGTTTAGGGTTAGGGTTAGGGTTAGGGTTAGGGTTAGGGTTTAGGGATTAGGGTTAGGGTTTAGGGTTAGGGTTAGGGTTAGGGTTAGGGTTTGTTAGGGTTAGGTTAGGTTAGGGTAGGGTTTAGGGAGGGTTAGGGTTAGGGTTAGGGTTAGGGTTAGGGTTAGGGTTAGGGTTAGGGTTAGGGTTAGGGTTAGGGGTTAGGGTTAGGGTAGGGTTAGGAATTTAGGTTAGGGTTAGGGTTAGGGTTAGGGTTAGGGTTAGGGTTAGGGTTAGGGTAGGGTTAGGTTAGGTTAGGGTTAGGTTAGCCGCTCCAGAATTGTCTCGGGTTAGGGTTAGGGTTAGGGTTAGGGTTTAGGGTTTTAGGGTTAGGGTTAGGGTTAGGGTTAGGGTTAGGTTAGGTTAGGGGTTAGGGTTAGGGTTAGGGTTAGGGTTAGGGGTTTAGGGGCAATAATCCCACACTTTATTAGCCATGGGTTAGCACAGGCACAGACCATCTTTTTTATATCTTTTTATGTATCCTCACCATTTGTCTTATAAAAACACGGGGAGATTAAAAAAAAATATATATATATATATATATATATTATATATATATATATATATAAAAAAATATTATTTAAAATTATATAAAATCTAACAAGGGTCCCAATAAGATTTATGTAACGGGATAGGTGTAAGGATCAGGGTTGGGGGTCCAAGGTGGGATAATAGATAAAATTACTTTATTTAGGATCAAATTAAAAAAAGAGGGGGGAGGTTGTTTAGGGATCGGGAGTTAGGTTTCAGGATTAGGATTCTGGAATCGGGTTTAGGGGTGTGGGTTTTGGGGTTGGGTTATGGGGATAGGAAATCGAGTTAGGAATAGGGTTGGGGATTGGGGTTATGGTTGAGGTCAAGGGTTCGGTCAGGGATTGGGTTAGGGTTGGGGGTGGAATAGGGGGGTTCGGTTAGGGTTAAGGATTGGGATTAGGCCTGGAGGGGTTTTTTTTTTGGGGGGAGGGGGGGGTTTTGGGGGTCAGGGAGTTTGGGTGGGGTTCAGGGATTCGGTTAGGGTTGGGAGTAGGGTCAGGGATCTGGTTGGGAATTGGGTAAAGGGTTGGAGGATTCCAGGGTTAGGGTTAGGGTTAGGGTTAGGGTAGGGTTAGGTTTTAGGTTGGTTAGGGTTAGGGTTAGGGTTAGGGTAGGGTTAGGGTTAAGGGTTAGGGTTAGGGTTAGGGTTAGGGTTAGGGTTTAGGGTTGTAGGGTTAGGGTTAGGGTTAGGTAGGGTTTAGGGTTAGGGTTAGGGTAGGGTTTGGGTTAGGGTTAGGGTTAGGTTAGGTTAGGTTTTAGGGGAATGACCCGCGGCTGCCCATGCATCATGCGGGGCCCAGTCCCCGTTAGGGTTAGGGGTTGGGGGAGAGAGGTTAGGGTTAGGGTTAGGGGTGGGGAGGGGGTAGGGTTAGGGTTAGGTTAGGGTTAGGGTTAGGGTTTAGGTTAGGGTTAGGGTTAGGTTAGGTTAGGGTTAGGGGGGGTTAGGGTTAGGGTTAGGGGTTAGGGTTAGGGTTAGGGTTAGGGTTAGGGTTAGGGTTAGGGTTAGGGTTAGGGTTTTAGGGTTAGGTTGTTAGGGTTAGGTTTAGGGTTAGGGTTAGGGTTAGGTTAGGGTTAGGGTTAGGGTTAGGGTAGGGTTAGGGTTAGGTTAGGGTTAGGGTTATAGGGTTAGGGTTTAGGGTTAGGGTGTTAGGGTTAGGGTTAGGGTTAGGGTAGGGTTAGGGTAGGGTTAGGGTTAGGGTAGGGTTAGGGTTAGGGTTAGGGTTTAGGTTTAGGGGTTAGGGTTAGGGGGGGTGACCGCGGCTCCAGTCGCATCATGCGGGGCCCAGTCCCCGTTAGGTTAGGGTTGGGGGAGAGAGGTTTTAGGGTAGGGTTAGGGGTAGGGGATTAG
Source organism: Bagarius yarrelli (assembly GCA_005784505.1). Lineage (NCBI taxonomy): Eukaryota > Metazoa > Chordata > Actinopteri > Siluriformes > Sisoridae > Bagarius > Bagarius yarrelli. The sequence goes on along the minus strand of VCAZ01000164.1, from coordinate 728,754 downwards.
GGTTAGGTTAGGGGGGAAAGGTTAGGGTTAGGGTTGGGGAATTAGGGTTAGGGTTAGGGTTGGGGGGGAAAAGGGTTAGGTTAGGGCCGGGGTTAGGGGATTTAGGGTTAGGTTAGGGGTGGGTTAGGGTTAGGGTTAGGGTTAGTGGGGGTTAGGGGTTAGGGGTTAGGGTTAGGGTTAGGGAGGGGGTTAGGGTTAGGGTTAGGGTTAGGGTTAGGGTTAGGGGTGGGGGTTAGGGTTAGGGTTAGGGGTGGGGTGGGTTAGGGTTTAGGGTTAGGGGTGGGGGTGGGTTAGGGTAGGGGAAGGGCTGGAGCCCAACACAAGACGTCCGGTGCCCACGTTATGCACTGGCCTACTACTACCGTCACCAGCACACAGACACATCCCCACATCTCCACAATAAACAAACCCGGTTGGGATCTGGTTGTACGTTTGCCCCACGGCTACTGAATAAACCGTGGGGCTTTTGAATACAGCGGACATACCGAAATCGGCATGTCCAGGTTTTCCAAAAATTTATCTTTAATAAGATATTATGAGCTCTTTAAATTTCCCTCCATAGACAAGTCTGTTGCAACGTTTCGGCCTATTTCGGCCTTCATCAGGCTAGACTTGTCCTCAAAAATTGTCAAAATAGACCTTATATCTGAAGTTTAAATTGGGGAAGGGGAGGAGGGGATTCCTTCTTAATTTAGGGGGAGAAAAATAGAATTTTAAGGGGAGGGGGAATAAAATAATTCTTTTACCCACAATTTAAATTTAATTGTCCCTCTCAGTCACACAAGGAACATTACTGTATGTTTTTTTATCTATATGCGTTTTTCTTTTTTTCTGTTGTTCTCTTTTATCAGCACATTTGCTGTATTTACTCTCATCAGCACATTTGCTGTATGATGTTTGTTTATCCTTTTTGTTCTCATTTAAATTTAGATTTATGGCACCCCCTTTCTTTTCCTTTTTCCTTCCTTAATTTTATTATGGCACCCCCTACTGTCCTGAATAACCATTCCTAGAATTTTCATATCAGCAATGTCCTTATAAACTGAGGAGATTAAATTACCCCTAAATCTTCTCTTATTTTTTTCAAAAATGTATATGCCCCCCAAAAAAAATTCTCAAAAGAAAGAAAACAGCATTAAATCCCTCATCATCTGCTCTCATCTCTCTCTCCCTAACAAATAAGGGTCTATATTGCTGGTGCATTTCACACAAACACACTCAGCCCCGCCCCCTGCATTAGCTCTGAGAGAGAGGCACAGAAAGGGGGCTCTTTTTTCCTCTTTGGGGAAATTCCACTGCTGCTTTCTTTTAAAAATTTCCCTCTTAATTTAATCATTTAGATTTTTTTATAATTTATTTATTTCCATTATTTTAAATCTCCAACGAAATTAATTATTTTCACTTTCCCTCATTTTTTATCTCTTATTTTTTGAAGGTGGATTGCTCTAATTTTTGGTAAATTTTAATTAATTTATTATTATCTTTTCTTCAAGGCCGAATGAGCGTTAATTTCTCTTTCTTCACAGGTGGATACCCGTGGAACGGCTCG
>VCAZ01000164.1:672205-722205 GCA_005784505.1 Bagarius yarrelli | reverse complement strand
TTATAAATAACTGCGACGCCTCCTCGTCTACCTCCTCTGAATAGCTGAATGCTGGAGGAATCCTGATCCTAGTCATTTAATTAACTATAAGCGCTTTAGGAGTAAGAGATCTAATGATTAACAATCCTAGCTTCAGATCAGACGTGTAGGCTGTGTGTTCAGTATGTTCTAAATTACAGGTATCTATATTAATTAATTACTAAAGCAAACTTTTGGGATTTTTTTGTATTTATATTGTTTAGCGGGAAACAGACACAGTCTCAATGTTATATACCCTGTGTGACGACTCCGTGCAGCTAGCAGACGGTTGGATTAGCCAGTTGGTCTGCTGCTTGGCCTGGGCTCTGGGTAGTCAATGATTAACTGTTACAAGAAAGGAGAGCGGCTCCTTCCTGAGTGGGATGGACACCGTCCCGTCCTAAAGGGCCAGCTTTGCCCTCAAAAGTTCTCCAATTATCTATGTCACCACGTCGCATAGGAATGTGGCTAGAGCATATTACCACATCGGACATCGCCTTCGCTAGTTTAAACACCTCTCTGAAATGAGCCTTACTAGGCGTATATCGTTAGCACCAGCATGAACAACTATCTTCGAAAACCTATGCTGGCCTACAGCCCTAAGATTAACTGCTATGTCCGGTGCTCTGGCTCCTGGGATATATTTAACAACTGCCGCTGGTGTCCCTAAAGGCCTAGCTAATTTAGGCCTAGCTATAGAGTCTCCAATAACCAGAGTACCTTCAGGTTTTTCAGTGGGTGCTTCACTGAGGAGGGCAAATCTATTGGGCAGGTGTAGAGCAGTGGCGTGCTCCAGTGGGCTAGCCTTAGCCTAAGCAGAAGCCTTAACCTTAGCTTTGGCTGAGCGAGTATGCCGCCGATTCATCACCCATTCGCCCCGCTGTGAGGGCTCTAATGCCGGAGTTTGTCTGGCTAACTTCGCCTGTAGCATCCAGACTCGCCGCTACGGCAGTGCATATCACTTTCTCGCTAACCCTCTCTAAAGTCTGGATGCACTCCTTTAACGCTAGGATCTTCTCCGTCAGAGTGCTAACTAGCAAACTCCTATCGAAAATAAAGTTATCACTAATGACGGAAGAAGACTCTCTGAACATCCTGCCCTTTACACACTGAACAAGCTAAAGCATTTCCCAAGATCAGAAGCATTAGAGGGGATGACTAAGTACTCGTTCAACAGCGGTTCCCATAGAACATAGTTTCCTGTAAATAGAACTGCTTACACAATTGGTAACATGCTCTTGCCATGCAATCAGCCAGCACAAGATAGCTGCCATGCAAATTGCAACATTTGTGCTGTCAACAGAGGGGTATGCTCAGTAATACAATTGGTAACCCCCCCAAACAAACAAACACAATTAACTTATTGTCTCTTGTCTCCACCATGCCTAGGACAACTTGCTCAGGTGAAGCATTGAGGTACATTTAAGTCCAAAGTTTTTAATGCCATGTGCTTACTTAAATACCAAATACTTAAATTGCCTTCTGCCTGGTAGGTTCATTTCTAACATCCTACCAATATATTTTTTTGAAGGGTTCACAGAAGAAGAGGAGACTTTTCACTATCCCTCCTCTGTAAATGTCCAAACCACCTAAATCTGGCTTCCCTGACTTTTTCCCCCCCTATTAAAATTTTTTGAAAAAAAAAGGGAAAAGGGTCATCTAACAAAAAAAAAGCCTTAACAAGTTGTTTATTTTGGTAACAAACTGTAAAGTCCATCCCCTTAATAAACTCGTTTCTAATCCTGTCCCTCGTCACTCCCAAAGAAAATCTCCAAAAAACTCGTCAACATTTTCAGCTCTGCCACCTGTCTCTTCCTCAGCGCCGCTGTCTCTAAACCATACATCATAGCTGGTCTCACCACTGTCTTGAACACCTTCCCCTTAATTCTAGCTGATATTCTCCTGTCACACATCACTTCTGTCACGTTTCTCCACCCATTCCAACCTGCCTGTACTCGCTTTTTTACCTCTTTTACACACAATCTCCATTGCTCTGGACTGTCAAACCCCAAGTACTTAAACTCCTCTATCTTCTTTACCTCTTCACCCTGTAATCTCACTGTTCCATTTTCCTCTTTTTCATTCGAACACATGTACTCTGTCTTGCTACGACTGACTTTCATTCCTCTTTTCTCCATCCAGAGCAAACCTCCACCTCTCCAGGTTTTCCTCCACCCACTCCCTGCTTATACTACAGATCACAATGTCATCTGCAAACATCATTGTCCAAGGAGATTCCTGTCTGAACTCCTCTGTCAAACGATCCATCACCACAGCAAACAAGAAGGGGCTCAGAGCTGATCCCTGATGCAGTCCCACCTCCACTTTGAACTCCTCTGTCTGACCTACTGCACACCTCACTATTGTCCTGCTTCCCTCATACATATCCTGCACCACCCTGACATACTTCTCTGCTATTCCTGACTTCCTCATACAATACCACAGCTCTTCTCTTGGTACCCTGCCATATGCTTTCTCCAGGTCTACGAAAAAACACACAATGCAGCTCCCTACGACCATCTCTGTACTTTTCCATCAGCATTCGAAGAGCAAAGATTGCATCTGTAGTGCTCTTTCTGGGCATAAAGCCATACTGCTGCTCACAAATACGTACTACCCTCCTTAACCTAGCTTCCACTACTCTTTCCCATACCTTCATTGTATGACTCATCAACCAACCGCCTTTCCTCTTTTCATCCTCTTTAAAGCCATCCTAACTTCGCATGTACATATCTTCCTGCCACACATTATTTACCTCTTCTACCTTTTTTTTCCCCTCTCATTTATCAACCCTTCAAAGTACTCCGTCCATTTTCTCTGTACACTCTCCTCACTTGTGAGTACCTTTCCATTCCGATCCTTAAAAACACTAACCTGCTGCCCATCCTTCCTATCTCGATCCCTCTGCCTTTCTCCCTCTCTAGTGTCTAACCTAGTGTAAAACTCATCATATGCCTTCTGCTTGGCCTTAGCCACTTCCCTTTTCACTCTGTGCCGCAAATCCTTGTATTCCTGTCTACTTTGCTCAGTCCTTTCCATGTCCCACTCCTTTTTGGCTAACCTCTTCCTCTGTATACTATTCTGAACAAGTCTCCTTATCTTCTTTCCTCCTTTTATATGACACACCTAGCACCTTCCTTTCTGTCTTCCTGATCACTTCTGCTGTAGTTTGCCATTCATTACACTAACTGACCGCCCAGAGCCTGTTTCAACTCCTGTATTCAACTCAAGTATTCTTCCTTTTTTTAAGCTTCCATCACCTGTTTTTTTCTCTACCTTTGATCTCGTCCCCTTTTAGACCAACATCTTCATTCTACCCACCATCATTCTATGCTGTCTGGCTACACTCTCTCCCACCACGACTTTACAGTCACTTACAGATCTCTTACAGATCGCTTCATCTACATAAGATATAATTTACCTGTGTGCTCCTTCCTCTACCCGGGCGTCGACCATTCCGGTATGAAATTCTGACAGATAATTTGCATATTAATATTCTGCAAAGTTTTACGCCGGATACCCTTCCTGACAAAACCCTCCTTATATTTCTAGTTAGAGCTACTAATAATTATGGTTAGGTTTTTATTTAGTAAAACCTAATCTTTGTAAATTTACTAACCGATTTTTTTTGGAAAATTTTTGTTCAAATTCTTTTCAGTGTAAGAATCGATTTTTGAATCGGATTGTGACTCCCAGAATCGGAATCAGATCCTAAAGTACCTAAAGATTTCCACCTCTACTCCCAAACTTCCAGATTTTGGGCTGCAGAGGTGCAATGAAACGCAGTTGATCCATGATCCAAACTGATCACGACCCGTGGTTCGGCTGGCAATTGGCCCATGGATTAATTGCTACTTTTTCAATTGGGGATTTAGTTTTATTTTAAAGATTGCAGATTCGAAGGTACATTTACTGCTGGATATTTTTTTAGGTAATTTCGTAACTACACAGAGCAGTTGTGTTCACATGACTGGGGCGTTAATCAGTTAGTTAACGATGACTAGTAGAGGAGCTGAAAAGGATTTAAAATTCTCCCGTATCATTTCAATTGGCAAGTACAGGAGCATTTTGGATTCACAGGTTGAAGCGATAAGCACATCTATCGGGAAGTTTATCTCTAAGCCGGAGATGCGAAGTCCGGTGCTACAGACAGGCCCCCTCTATGAGAGTCACACAAGAGTGGAAGTTAAAGAGACACAATATAAATATCTCAGTGAACACAGATGATGCCGGAAACCAAGTAAATGCAGTTTCTAGTGAAGGGCTCTTATCCACAGCAGGTGACAGTGACTGCTAAGATGTCCTCATCTTTTTTTTTTTAAATCATTAAAGTTTAGGTCAAATCAAAGTTATAAGTTTATTTTAAGTTATTTGATGTAAGTTTTCTTGTAATATATGCAAAGCAAATTATATTTGTCTTTTCACCTTTTTTGCCAATCCGAAAAATTATCCGATCCATGACACAAAAACCGTGATGTGAAACTGTGAGGTTTGCGCTCCAATGCACCACTAAGTGGTGCACAGAGATCGGGAAGTGCTTTCATTTTATACATTGGGGCTATTGGTTATTCAGGTTTTCCAGCCAAACTGTCCAGATACTTAAAAAATGTACCAGAGTCATTTCGACAGGTAAGTTCTGCCTGTAGTCTGCACAATGAGCGTGGGGGGAAAAAGCACGTTACTCAAGAGTTAATGATGGTATAAACATGGTATGCGTGCGTGCACAGGGAATGGGAATAAAAAACTGATTAATAAGCTTTTAAAGGGTGTTACCAACTTGAAAACCTTGTAAAAACAGCGATATTAGTAAACAACTACTTTATTAAAACAATATATCTCTAAACTATCACACAGCAATGTAACAATTAATATACGTCACACACAATCTACACTGTACAAATATTAACTTTATTTATATAGCGCTTTTAACAATTGAGATTGTTTCATAGCAGCTTTACAGAATCACATCGATAAAGACAATATTGAACACCCAATTTAATCAATATCTATAAATTAAGAGCATCTACACTAACATACGTCTGTTCTTTGTTATTCCGAGCTCACCGTTGCCGCCTGCCTAGTTGGTGGATCAGCACTTGGAGACAATAAGGCTGTTTCCCAGTAACAATCGTGTCTTCTTGACGGCCATTCGGATAAGACAAAAGCAACTGCAGTATGGGTAACCTACTGGTTTCTGGTCAGAAGAGAACTGACCCCCCGAGCATGGTGTCTCCCAAGGTTTTTTTCTCCATTCTTTCACTGATGGAGTTTTGGTTTCTTGCCGCTGTTGACTCTGGCTTGCTTAGTTGGGGACTCTTAATTTATAGATATAAAACAGTGTTTTAGTGAGTGTTTAATATTGTCTTTTCTTATGTGACTTGACTTGACTGACTAACAAAATTTTAAAATGTATTTGATATTTAATAGGGAGTCAGTGCAGTGTTAGGCTTAGGTGAGGGGGGTAAGGGTTAGGGGGGTTAGGGTTGGGGTTTAGGGGACAGGGCTGGAGACCCAGACACAAAGACGTCCGGTGACCATGTTATGCACTGGCCTACTACTACCAAGCACAGACACATCCCCACAAATGAACAGACCTGGATCTGGGATCTGGTTGTACCTTTGCCCCATGGCTCACAAATAATCTGTGGGGCTTTTTTATTGAATAAGAAGGACATACCGCAATTGGCATGTTCAGGTTTCCAAAAAAATTATCTTTAATAGATATTTGAGCTCTTAAATGTCCCTACGCTGACAAGTCTGTTGCAACCTTTCGGCCTATATCGGCGTTCATCAGGCTGGACTTCTCCTCAAAAAATTTTAAAATAGACTTTTTTAATCGAGTTTATTTTGGAAAAGGGGAGGAGGGGACTCCTTCTTAATTTAGGGGGTGAAGAAATTTAATTTTAAGGGGAGGGGGAATAAATTAATCCTACTACCCATAATTTAAAATAAATTGTCCCTCCCAGCTACATAAGTTACATCACTGTATGTACTTTATTTATCTCTTTTATTTTCTTTGTCTTTCTCTTTTATCAGCACTTTTGCTGTAGGATTTCTGGTTATTCTTTTTAATTTCTTCAATTAAATTTAGATTTATGACACCCCCTTTCTCTTTTCCTTCAGTCCCCCAGTCAACGTTCTTTTCCACTGCTGCTTTCTTTTATTAATTTTCCTTCTTCTTAAATTATTAGTATGGAATTTTAATAAATTTCCATTTTTTTATCATCTCACCCTGAAATCTAAATTATTTTTCGTTTTCCTTCTTGTTTGCCTCTTTATAATTTATTTTAAAAGGTGGAATGCTTTAATGCTTTTAATTTATTAATTTATTAATTCCATAGGTGGATACCCATGGATCACTAGGCCAGGTGAGCGTTAAATTCACCTTATTCACAGGTGAATACCTGCTCAGGTGAATTGGTTCCATAGGTGGATACCCGTGGATCACCAAGGTAGGTGTTTTTTTTTTACCTTTAATTAATTTCTTACTTTTAAATTTTCTTTTTTTTTCTTTTTTAGGTAGATACCCATTGCGACGTTTAGGTGTATTTTTCCACAGGTGGATACCAGTGAATCACCAGTGTGTCTCAGCCTTTCTTTAATAAGTTGACTCCTCTAAGTGAACAGCATTCACCTATTAAATCACTTGTGAAGTACATGTGCTGCATGTTTTCAAAGAGATGTGGTTAGTTTTAGGCCTGAGTCAGAGGTAACTTTTCGCATACTTTCCATTGCAATCACTTCTGGTTTCAGTGAATCACACCTATAGCCAAAACGCTGTAATGCAAGGAAAGAGGGTTTGTATTTGCAAATGTAGGAGCCTTAACTTGTGCTGGAAAAGGCAAACAGCACACCTGGTGAGGCCAGGTGCCGGTTGGTCACAGCATTTGAGCAGGCATCTGCAGTCATGTTGTATTCACCTGCCTCGTTCGTAGTTTCTGCCAGTTGTAGAGAAGAGCATGGACAGTTAGTAATCACTTTTGTGAAGTTGATTTGCAAACAACATATTCCAAAGTATCGAAATTCTCTACCTGTCATGCGGAAGACTGGGGTTCGCTCGTCGGATTTTGAGGTCCCTGGGGTTTCAAAAAGAAGGAAAACTTCCCTGACGGAGAGATGTGGTTTCAGGTTTAGGGTTGTTAGAAGAAGAGCAAAATTGTAGTTTTTTAGGCCTGGCTGAAACCATGTATCATGAAATCGTACTCCAAACCACAAAAAGGTTCAGCCAAACCACAAAAAAGGTTTCAAAGATTCACTAGAAGGGCAAAAAAGGTATTCTGCCAATCACACACTTTGATTTTTTGTGGAGGTTTTAGGGACCAGTGAATCCGTTTTGCAGGTCTTTTGCTCTGTTCCAATCACTTTCTGAAATCGTTGATTTGCAAAACCACTCAACTATTCCAAAGGTCTGTTAGATTTGCAAACAACATACTTTTGGAGTAAAGTAGCATTTATTGCACCGAGGAAGGAGGAATGGCAGGAAGTATTTGTAGAAAGAAAGAAAAGGGTAAGAAAAAATTGGTAAAGAAGAAGGAAAATTGGAACGAAATAAAGAAAGAAAGAACGAAAAAGAAAAAGAAAAAAGAAGAGAAATATTTCCTCTATTCTCAGGCCAGTTAAATAGTTTAGAAGGGTTGTAAAAAAAGAAAAAATTTCCTCTAAAGACAGGCCTTCGCCTGTTTAAAAGAAAAAAAATTCGCCTGTTTAAAGAAAAAAAGCCTTTCCTAAAAAAAGTTCTCCTATCACATCACTTGTGAAAACAATGCCGCACATTTCAAAAACTTTTTTTCGGAAAAGACAACTTTTTGGTAAAGAAAGAAAAAAGAAGAATGAAGGACCGCACATCTTGGAATTTTATCACAGTTTGAAAAGGTGCACCATTCCTGGAGGTACCTCCAGCGCACTCTATTCTGAAGTTAAGGTGGAGTAAAGTAGCCCATCTAATTTTATCACAGTTTGAAAAGGTGCCCCCTGGTGAAACCAAAAACCCATAGAGGGAAAAAAAAGAAAAAAAAAAAAAAGAAAAAGAAAAAAGAAAAAGAAAGAAAGAAAGAAAAAGACGAAAAAGAAAAAGAAAAAGAAAAGAAAAAGAAAGACCAAACCCTCCTTTTTTTTTTTTTTCCTATCATTCTTCACATTCAACACCACCACTGTTTCCCCTGCAAAGCCCCCTCCTCTACAGCCCCTACCCCCACTCTCACCATGCCCTGGCCTCGCTCCCTTTGTAGCTCTATCTTGCTGAGCTTTGCCCTGAAAACTCGGAAGAGGTTTCCCTGGTTGGGGCACGTCTTATGCATTCGCACCTCATGCCCCAAAACACGCATTTTGCCACTGAGACTGCTTGCCATAACGGCCTCACCGTCTCGGGCTCCATGCGCTTTAGACCCCTGCCGTTGAGCACCAGATTGCGGTGACTTCCAACGGTTGACACGGGCTCTGGTGTCCCTCGAGAAAACCTCCAGAACCCGGCAGACTGCACAGAAGTCCTCATCTCGGCCAAGAAACACAGTAGTGTCGTCGGCATAGGCTGATATCTTGGCCCTTATCCCACCTGCCCCTGGGACATGTAACCCCTGGAACGCAGGTTCCTCAGCCGCTCGGCCAGAATCTCTATGTACAACAAATAGAGCAACGGCGAAAGCGAACAACCCTGTCTGACCCCCCGTCGCTGTTCAATTAATCCTGAAAGGTGCCCGTTTACTACCACACGGCTGACCGCCCCAGCGTATAGCAGGTGGACCATGGCGATGAAGCCCGGACCAAAGCCTATTCGCTCCAAAAGCATGAATAGGAACTCATGTCAGACCCTATTAAAAGCTTTTTCCTGGTCCAGGCTTAGCACAGCCAGTGGTACTCGGCGCTGGTCTGCCCACGCCAGGGCATCTCTTACCAGTGCCAGGTTCATGCCGCACGTCCTTCCAGGCACCCCACAGGTTTAGTCAGGGTCATCACCCTTCTCAGGCGCAGGACCAATACCTTGGCCAAGATTTTATAGTCGGCCTATAGCAGGGTGATCGGCCTCCAATTAGCCAAGTCCGTCCTGTCCCCCGTGAGTTCTCCCCTGGTTTCCCTCACTCCAAAGAGATTGCTGTAGAAGGCCCTGGCTGTTCCCAGCACCTCCTCGGTTGAGGTCACCACCTGAGTTTCCTCTCTCAGGCCTTCCATATAAGAACCCCGCTGGCGGCTTCTAACACTGTTGAAATAGTAACGAGTTGGAAGCTCATCCTCCTCTAAGGTCTGCTTGCCAGCCTGGACAAAGTAACTGTGGGCCTCAGCCTCGTAGTAAGCCCGCAGGGCTTCACTAGCCTCCCTGAGTCACGTTTGGTCCTCCTCTTGCCAGGCTGCTTGCAGCACCTTGGCCCACTCCCTAGCCTTTTCCCTCCTTCTTCTCGCCATCTCTTGTGTCCCCACCAGCAACCCAAGATGGCTACCCTCTTTTTGATGTCCTCCCACCACTCTATCTGTGTTTGGTACAGCACCTGTAACTGCCGCCATCCAAAATAGAGGTGGCGGAAAACTTTTAGAAAGAAAGGATCCTGAAGGACTACTCTGTTCATCCTCCAGAATCCCCTTCCCCTGCATGGGGCATAAACCCCAATGGCCCAAAATTTCTCCCTCCTCCACTTACAATCTACACAAATGACCCTCCCCGGCACCACTGACACCACTTCCTCCAAAACCAAGTCGAACCCTTAGAACTCCCAACCCCTCCCCCCTCTCATTCCCCACTCCCCATGTGGAAGGCCCCAAATCCAAACCAAAAAAAACCCTTCCCTTCCCCCTCCTTTCACTCCCCCTTTTTTGATTATCCTTAATCAACCCTTTTTTTTTAAGTTTTCTCCTCCCCCATTCCCTTCCCACTGTTTTTGTCTTTCTTGACACTTGCGTCCATCCCTCCTCATCTCCCACTCCCCCCTCCTGAGACCCATTGTCCTACACTTCCCTCCCTTGTCCTTGCTGGGGAGACCTTTCAAGGCCCCCTTGCACCCCCTCATCCCCCAGTCTTTAGATCTGCTATCTCCTCCTCAGGCAGGACGAGATCAAACTCCCTCCTGATCCTCTTCAAGCCTCGATCCTCTGCCAATGAGTCCGACGTTCTTGTCTGGCGGATTCTGCCGGGCTCCACCATCATGTCTTTCTCGTTGTCCCCCAGTGACCCTATGGCTGCCCAGTCAGGCCGGGCTGGGATGGAGATCATGCTCTGGCCTTCCGTCGCTTCTGCCCAGCTTAGTGTTGGACCAGCGTCGTTGGCTGTCGTTGTGGGGGCTGACTTCTCCTCCACCAGTGGCAGTAGTTCCTCTGAAGTGACCTGCGGATTTTTTTTGGCCTTTCCACTTTCTGGTTCTCCATTGAATCTGGCTGTTGGCAGGCTCCCTCCTGCTCCTCGCCAATGCTCTCTGAAAAGAGCAAAGCGTAGGAGCCTTTACTCAAGGGACATTGGCTTTACAAATGACCTTCGCTACTGCACAGGCTGCAGGCTTTGACGCCCCGCAGTCAGCCGTGCCATGGTGTTTCTCCTGCATGTTCGGCATCTCTGTCCCTTGCAGGCCTCTTTTTGTGTGGCCCAGGGCGCCACACCTTCTGCAGTAGACAGGCTGCCCAGGGTAGTGGAGGAAGCCTCGATGAGGGCCGATGAAGAAGCTCCCTGGCAGGTGTAGCCTGCCCCCGGTACCTTGGGGTCCACCTGGAGCTTCGCCATGAACTTCCTCTTTCCATTCCAGATCCCTTGAGGTCCTCTGATTTTTTCTCCGGCGGACACCGATGAGCAGTAGCGGCCCAGGAAAACCCTGATGTCATCCACCATGAAGGGGTTGTACATATGTACAACGATCGGGACCTCCCTCACAGCGAAGAGCGGGTCCAGGTGCAGACCTCGCAGCAGCTCCTCCTCTGGTTGTTGGGAGCACTGGTAAAAAAAAAACACTTCACTGCAGTCAGGGTCACGTCCATGAAGCCAGCAGTAGAGAAGTCCTGGAGGCAGAAGATTTTCTCCGCAGGTATGCCACACAGGTTCCTCAGAATTCTCACTGCCACAAACTCCCATCCGAACCTTTCTTCTTTACGTACTTCAGCCGATGCATCCGACCTCAGCTCCACCCGAACTGTGTTCCGCAACCGCACCACTCGGGCTGGTCCACTATCGCCTTCTCCTGACATGGCTACAGATACTACACTTGAGCTTAGCCAAAAGGCCGAGAAGCAATAACCTGTTAGGCCCCTGACCAGAAAGACAGGTGGTAAGTCAGAATTGAGTGGCACACATTAGGCAACTAAACCCCTCCCACAAATTTGCATTAGCAAAGCCTGCAAAAATAAGGTCAACTCATTAAAGTTCCTCTCCACAGTGTTGGGGAAAAAAATGCTAAAAATTAGGGTTGCGTGAGCAATATATAAGTATAATAGAGCAATAATTCATAACTGGTGATAATATATACATATTAGGAGTAGCACTAAAAGGAAGAATGAAATGAAGCTAAACCTGATATGAAATTAGGACAGATAAGAAGACAAATAGGGACAATGTGCTATCAAAATCCACAATATAACCAAATATAGGTGTGTGTGTGTGTGTGTGTGTGTGTGTGTGTGTGTGTGAAAACAAATTAGCATAGATAAAGTACAAAAATCACAATCAAGTGGCACTAAGAGGCAATTTTATTGAAAGGCCCTACAACTAATCAACTGGAATAACTTCATCCTCAGCAGTGGGGGTAGAAGGAATAGATAGAGGCGAAGGAAAAAGTGGAAGAATAGATGGAAGAGAAGATTAGTCGGAAGAAAGTAGGGGTGGCGATAGTATGGGGAGACGTGACACACTTCTTATTGGAACTCATGACAATTTCCAACGGAAATTTAACACCAGTAGAGGTACCAGCTTTTTTACTTGGTATCAGAATGAACAATAGTATCAGTTTGTGTTCCGACAAAACAGGTTCGGAGAGGTCCTCCAGAGTGCGTTGATGAATGAGACGGTCTAGAAAAACACCAATCTCCCCAGTCAGGGAGGCCAGTTGGGAACGCCACACCCATCGGATGAATTCCCTAGCAGTTAAACGAGCTAGAAAGAGAAATAGAGAAAAGTGTTTAAAAGAATAAAGTATCATTGGTCATGATTTTTTATATAATACAGTCTTAATCATAAAGTAGATAAGTAATCATAAACTGTGTAAACAACTGAGTGCAGAAATAAAAGAAATCATTAAAGAAAAACAAAATAGCTGATACTAGTGAACTGATAAATCATTACATGGTTAGACTAAATAGGTGATTTCAAAATATTAAGTTAGAAGTAGTTTAAGCAACAACAAAAAATATATAAAACTTTTATGAAAGAGAAGAGTAAATAAAAATTAAACTTACGCATTGTCAGCAGATAAATGTTAAAAAAATCCACAGCGATAAAGTCTCGGTTTGCAGGCAAGCCAAGTGTAAAAAAAATCAGGAAGAGAATAGCTTTTATATTGACAACATCTTTTTTTTTTTACAAACAGGAAGTCACACTCGACTTTAATAGAAAATAATCTCACAATAAAAAAAGTACATCACAATGCAACTCAGACCACAGGTATTGTTACCTCGCATGTAACACACATCACAATGTACAATTACATCATCCTGAGATAAGGGTAACTTACATCACAATGGGAAAGTTGCGAAATAATGGTAATTACATCACAATTGGTTGAATCTGATTGGATTAAATTGGAAATTATGGAAATTCAATTCAATTCAATTCAGTTTTATTTGTATAGCGCTTTTTACAATGGTGATTGTCACAAAGCAGCTTTACAATTGAAGAAATTATACAACAGAATTAAACATAAATCAGTTTGTCCCTGATGAGCAAGCCGGGGCGACGGTGGCGAGGAAAAACTCCCTGAGATGAGATAGGAAGAAACCTTGAGAGGAACCAGACTCAACAGGGAACCCATCCTCATTTGGGTGAAAACAGGTAGCAGGGATCATGAGGTTACATCGTGTGTGTGTAAACAACTATAATCATCAGTCCTTAGCGAGCAGCAGCCGGAACGTCTTTATGGCGAAGTGGGTCGTCCTAGATCGCCCGGTGATGAATCATCCGCTGGGCAGGTCACAGGGAAGGGACCCACAGGACGGGTCGGTGGTGGGGACTGGATCACTGGCACCTCCGTTGTGGCGTATGTAACTCAACAGTGAGAGAGAGAGAGAGAGAGAGAGAGAGAGAGAGAGAGAGAGAGAGAGGGAAAGGAAGGCAAAAAGAAGGAGAAAAGTTAAGTGACAATGTAATCACACGGTTTGGATTGATTAAATGAATAATGTAGAGTGCAAGGATGGACTCCGGCAAGACTAACTAGGTCAGCATAACTAAAAGGAGAACCAGAGGGAAACACAGACATGAGGGCTCCCTGATATGTTAAGCAACCAGCCGCTCTCATCATCAACACACGTGTGATCAATAAGAGAGGGGAAGACAGCATCTAAACATACCAGATCACCTTAATACTCAACACCCATGAGTCCCCCGGATCTGCTCCTTTATCTAAGGGGAATCAAATACAAAAGGCTTGATTAAATAAGTATGTTTTTAACCTGGACTTAAACACTGAGACTGTGTCTGATTCCCGAACATACATAGGGAGGTTATTCCATAGCATAGGGGCCCTGTAAGAAAAGGCTCTGCCCCCTGCTGTAGTTTTTTTATAATACGCGGTACTGACAGGCAGCCTGCATCCTTTGATCGAAGTAGGCGTGGCGGAATGTAAGACACTAGAAGTTCGCTTAAGTACTGCGGTGCGAGACCATTTAGAGCTTTGTACGTTAAAAGTAGTATTTTAAAATCGATGCGGTTGTCTCACTGGGAGCCAATGCAGTGCGGATAGGACCGGCGTGATGTGCTCATACCTTTTGGTTTTAGTGAGGACTCTTGCTGCTGCGCGTTCTGGACTAGCTGAAGTTTATTAATGCACCTAGTTGAACATCAGAGGCAGCATGTAAAAAGAGAGAAAAGAAGTGGGCCTAAAACCGACGAGCCCTGTGGAACACCATACTTTACAAGGGAGCACGCAGAATAATCACCGTTTAAATCTACAAACTGGTAACGATCGGTTAAATAGGACCTGAGCCACGCAAGAGCTGTTCCTTTAATTCCTACTGATTTTTCTAATCTGAGAAGAAGAATATCGTGATCTATCGTGTCGAAGGCCGCACTAAGGTCAAGTAATATAAGCAACGAGACACAACCTTGGTCGGATGCCAGTCATTAGCTACTTTGACCAGTGCCGTCTCTGTGCTGTGGTGAAGCCTGAATCCTGATTGATGAAATTCATTGGTTAAGAAAAGGGAGGGACTAAATTCCACGGGTATAAAAGGATTAGATTTTCAGAGAATCTTTGCACTTGCTTCCAGTATTATACTCCTTACAGAGGTTTTGCTTTTTGCTTGTGCCATTTATTGTTGGAAAGATTGCCTTCTGTTGGATCCTCTGAAGGCTTTCTGAGTGCAATAAATTGGAGATTTTTGCTCTTCTCACCTTGGACTCAAGACTTATTCTTTTTAGAAGTTTATTATTTTCCTTGATAATTTAATTTGGATATAGTGGAAATTGGCTCAACTTGTGACACACCTACAAATGTGTCCGCTCAGAGGAGGGCCCTGAGTTCCGACATATTATATTTTATTGGCGACCCAAATGGGAAGGTCAGCATAACGCCGTGAACCTGAACTAGGACCTCTTACCCGTTGGGTCACAGAAGCCAGCTCAGATCCAAACAGAGTAAATGATTACTGTGATGAGAATTGGTGGAGAATAGAAAACCAAATACAACAATCCATAAAACCAGTGACTCAAAGTACCCCAAATTAACAGACAAAGAATGTACCTAGAAATACAACAAAAGTACCAGAGAATTGCAGAAAGCAGCAATAAACAATTCTGCCACAGTACTCGAGGGAATAAGAGAACTTCATGAGCAGCAAATGCAAAGGGACAATGAGGAAGCTGTGCGAGGAGAAAACATTGAAAGAAGGACTGATAAATTTAATAAGGGTCGTGGTGGAGCAAGTAAAAATCTTTCTGAAATGCACATGCAGACACGGTATCAGAAGAAAAGAGATGAAAAAAATTATAAAGGCAACACAGAGGATGACCACTGTACACAGTATCCTCTAAGAATAAAAGGAGAAAAACATCCTTATGTTCCCTGGACATTCATGGATGTACCAGGTTTAATAAACCGACTGCCAAATGTCTGTGATGGAGCCCAGAAATGGATAACACGGTTCGAGGAGCATACCACTGGACATCACCTAGCTGTAGGGGATGTGAAAGCAATACTATCCCAAGTATTGGGAAAAAACAGAATGGCTGAAATATTTGACCAAGCAGGACAAAAAGGAACAGGCGGATGACCAACACCAAGACCAGAGGCCTTTTGGGCCCTACAGAAACAGTATCTGGGATGCGCTGAGAGCTCCCTACCCAACAAATGCTGATTCAGGAAAGAGTGGAAAAACTTAAACTGGAGGACAACGAAGGTGTTGCTCAGTTTATCCTTAAACTACAAAGCGCATGGGGAGAAGAGATGGGTGCCCGCTGGAATGAAACAACTGCAAGTGAAGCTCTATTCAGGTTGATGCTGAAAAGAGCGCTACCCACTGAAGTGCAAGAACAGCTGGAAACAGTTGTAGGGCTAAGTTCAATTCCCTGGTCTACATTTGAATCCAACATGATTCATTATATAGAACTACGAAGGAGAAAGAAGCAAGAAAAGCAGCAGAAAACCTATTAATGCAACTACATAAAGCCTAACTGGGAGAGCTGATATGGAACAAACAAGAACTACAAGAAAAGAAGAAAGAAGAAACTGCCAAACAAGCAGCCCTCTTGGTAGCAGAACCTCAAATACAGACAGCAGCGCTGCTACCACCGCAAAACATGAACCAAGCAGCACCTCAACCGCCGGTTATGTACCAAACATCACCTTATTAAATGCCAATGGCACCTTAAGGGTATCAAATGGGACCATATCCCCAACCACCGCAAAAGTGGTGGGGTCAAAGTAGAGGCCGTGGAGGAAGAGGAATGTTCAGGGGAAGACCCCCACCTAGAAGCAACATGGTGTGTGGAGAAAGATGCTGAAATTGTAATGATCGATGACATTTGATGAGAAACTGCCCATACATGCCAAATGACACACAAGGAAGACCGAATATGGGTCCCCAAGAAATGGAAAACCAAATGCCAAATCAACAAGGAGCAGGAAACTGGACTGGCCAATGGATGGGTCAGCAGCAACGAGAACTAATGCCAGTGCCGCCTGGAGGAGGCCCAATGTGGCCAAACCCAACACACATGTAAAGATGCCCAGAGAAGCCCATGGGGGAGCTGATGTAGTGTACCACCTCGCTGCATCCTGCACAAGAACCAACAATCTTAGCGGAAATTGGAAATGAGCACCATTCCTGACACAGGAGCAACGTTCACTAGTATAGGTAAAGAAGGCTCTAAGCTTCCCCTCTCCTGTAGATTTCCCGTCTCGGAAAAAACACAGACACTACGATTCACAGAGCCTTACCCTATTCACCAGATGCACCAGCAAACTTACTAGGAAGAGATGAACTCTGTAAATTAGGAGCAAAAATACATTGTGGTCCCACAGGAGTGTGGGTTACACTTTCAGAACCTCTAGCTCAACAATACGTGGTTATGGAAAAAGAAAATAAACACTGTACATTTGACAAAGTATACTGGCTGTAATTGAAAGAAAGAACAACAACAAGAACAACAACAAATCTGTGGAAAACTTACACAGAATGGAAACCATGGTTAACATTTATACGACCAGACTGCAGAGAAGCATGAGACCCTTGGCACTGCACACTAATGATATGGAGGACATGATAAAGGAGGACAAAATGAAGAATATGACTGGCTCTGGACTGAACAGATAGAAGGCCATGCATACAAAGTAAAGATAACTCACATCATAGTAGGACAACAAGGAGTGGCAGCACGAACTGAGCTGCCACCAGAGATCAAAGGCTGGTATCAAGTACAAAATGCTGCTCCACATGTCACCCTGATGATCGACCAAAGTTTTGAATCTAAAGATTTAGGACAGATGATTAGGGAATCAGGACAGGTGAGAGAGTGGACACCAACAAATAACCCGTACATACGTACATCTATCACCAGACAAAAAGAACCTTAGAATATCACAGGTCACCACAGAGTGCACAACAGCCACACAAGTAATGGTTAGCAGGAAAGTAGGGATTCAGGCAGAGACAGAAACAGAAGCACAAATGTGACAACAAACAGAAGAACAAGAATTAACTGAACAAGAGAAAGAGGAAGCATTAGGTGAGGTTCCAGAGCAATTATGGGCAAAACACCAAACAGACGTAGGGCTAGTGAAATCAGCAGGATTAGTAAAAATACAAGCGAACCAAATGTGAAGCTACCTTACCAGAGGCAATACCCGCTATCACAACAAGCAGTGGATGGCAGGAGCAGCAGCTAGTTACGTCAGCTCTTCCTTCTCTTTTCTTTTTTCTTTTCTTTTCTTTTCTATTGTTTATTGGCCCGTCTTATGGGTTTTCTTTAATGTGGTCGTTTCCTGTTGCAAGTCTGCACACAGGGAGACCACTTTTATTACTTTTCTTTTTTGTTTTTTATTGGTTTTTTTTTACTTTTTTGGGAGTGCGATCCCCTCATCTTCTCACATGGCTCCATTGTTTACACCAGAGACCAGCTGTTAGCCCTACGCGGACCTGCACCTTTCTACACTGAAAGACCCAAGGTTCCACATGAATTATGGAGGAAACGGAGAGGCTGCAGAGCGGGACGAAAGCTTCAGGAGAGGAGACAGAGGTTCAGACCATATGTTCCTTCCATCATTATGGGAAACGTCTGTTCCCTCTCCAACAAGATGGACGAGTTGAGGGCGCTGACCTGGCTACAGCAGAAGTAAAGGGAATGTAGCCTTATGTGTTTTACTGAGATTTGGCTGAACGAATCGACAACGGACTCTGTGGTCAACCTGGACGGATTTAAACTGGTTCGGGTGGACAGGAGTTCAGGAGAGAGTGGTAAGAAGAAAGGAGGACTGGTGGTGTTTATTAACAAGAGATGGTGCAACCCGGCACACATCTCTGTTAAGGAACAACTTTGCACCAGGGACATCGAGTTTCTTGCTTTGGGCATTCGGCCGTATTACATCCCAAAGGGAGTTCCCTCATGTTATTCTGTTTAACGTGTATATCCCTCCATCGGCCGACACAGCGGCGGCGTGTGAGCGACTGCACGGAGTGGTGACGCGTATGCAGACCCGACACACGCAGGCGCTGCTTCTCATCAGCGGGGACTTCAATCATGCCTCACTCCCCTCCATTCTCCCTACTTTCACCCAGTACGTGAAGTGCCACACCAGGGAGAACAAGACGCTGGACCTGTTGTATGCAAACGTTAAGGGTGCATACACCTCCAATCCCCTCCCCCCACTTGGCCGTTCTGATCACAATCTGTTGCATCTGCTCCCCGAATATACATCCAAGATGAGAAGAGAACCTCCACAGAAGAAGTCTGTGAAAGTATGGACTGACGAGGCCAGTTAGAGACTGAGAGACTGTTTCCAGACCACGGACTGGGAGACAATGTGCAGCTCTCATGGAGATGACATCGACAGTCTGACCCACTGCATCACAGACTACATCAACTTCTGTGTGGAGAACATGGTACTGACCCGAAGGGTGCAGTGTTTCTACAACAACAAGCCCTGGGTGACCCCTGAGCTCAAGGAGCTCCTCTTCTTCTACTGAAGGAGAAGAGGAGGGATTTCATTTCAGGAGACAGGGAGGAGCAGAGGAGAGTTCAGCACAAACTCAAATATAAGATCAGACAGGCCAAGAACACCTACAGGAGGAAGCTGGAGGAGCGGTTGCAGGAGAACAACGTTTGAGACGTGTGGAGAGGCCTGAAGACCATCACTGGCCATGGACAGATGGCATGGGGACAGCTGATGAAGACCAGGGCTTGGCCAACGAGTTAAACCTGTTCTTCAAAAGGTTTGATTCCAGCCCTCCTCCCCCCACTTCACACATCTCCAGTCCAGCACCTCCACCCCCACGCACTCCACCCCCACCACCCCCCCTCCATAACCAGCCATCCCCCTTTCCCTAACTTTAAATCAGGTAAGGAGAGAACTGAGGCGGCTTAAGGCCAGGAAAGCCGCAGGTCCAGACAGCATCAGCCCCAGACTGCTTAGGGACTGTGCTGACCAACTCTGTGAGGTGGTCACTTACATCTTTAACCTGAGTCTGAAGACGGTCCATGTCCTGTGGAAGACCTCCTGTGTGGTTCCTAAGACAGTGCACCTTAAGGAGCCAAACCACTACAGACCAGTAGCCTTGACCTCCCACCTGATGAAGACCATGGAGAGGCTCATCCTCAGCCACCTTTGCTCTGTGGTCAGCACCACAATGGACCCGCTGCAGTTTGCCTACAGACGAACATCGGGGTGGATGACACTGTCATCTACCTGCTGCACCGGGCGCTGACTTACCTGGAGGCTGCCAGAACCGGAAGAAGGGTCATGTTCTTTGATCTCTCCAGTGCCTTTAACACCATCCGGCCAGCTCTTCTGAGAGAGAAGCTGGAACGGGGCAGGAGTGGACGGAAGACTGGCTTCATGGACATCGGACTATCTCACCAGCAGGCCACAGTACGTGAGGCTACAGAACTGTGTGTCTGAGGTAGTTGTTTCCAGCACTGGTGCCCCTCAGGGGACGGTGCTCTCACCGTTCCACTTCACCCTTTACATCTCGGACTTTACATACAACACCAGCAGTTGTCACCTCCAGAAGTTCTCTGATGACTCGGCCATTGTTGGCTGTGTGTCTGGGAGGAACGAGTAGAGTACAGGTCGGTCATCATGGACTTTGTGGACTAGTGTGAGCGCAATCACTTGTGCTTAAAAGGAGATGGTGATCGACTTTCGGAGGAGGACACCACATTACACACCTGTGAGCATCCAGGGCTCTGACATTGAGGTCATGGACAGTTCTCCGACAGTGGTGCAAAATCAGGTAATGTACATTTTACTTAAAACTGATGTAACAGCTGCTAAAAATCACTGGACAAATAATGTACGATGTGTTTTTGTAGTGTTCATGACAGTCATACAACTCTCGTAAGGTGGCTGTAGGCTTTCAGTTCAAGTGTTACTATTTCTATGTATAGGCAGAAGAAGTCCACTGTAGCAACTATTACAGTAAAATAGGGTCCAGAAATCCTCCCTATGTATGTTCGGGAATCAGACACAGTCTCAGTGTTTAAGTCCAGGTTAAAAACTTACTTATTTAATCAAGCATTTTGTATTGATTCCCCTTAGATAAAGGAGCAGATCTGGGGGACTAATGAGTGTTAAGTATTATGGTAATCTGGTATGTTTAGATGCTTTCTTCCCCTCTCTTATTGATCACAGTGTTGATGATGAGAGCGGCTGGTTGCTTAACATATCAGGGAGCCCTCATGTCTGTGTTTCCCTTTGGTTCTCCTTTTAGTTATGCCGACCTAGTTAGTCTTGCCGGAATCCATCCTTGCACTCTACATTATTCATTTAATCAATCCAAACCATGTGATTACATTGTCACTTAACTGTTTTCCTTCTTTTTGCCTTCCTTTCCCTCTCTCTCTCTCTCTCTCTCTCTCTCTCTCTCTCTCTCTCTCTCTCTCTCACACTGTTGAGTTACATACGCCACAACGGAGCTGCCGGTGATCCAGACCCCACCTCTGACCCCGTCCTGTGGGACCCTTCCCTGTGCCCTGCCCAGCGGATGATGCATCACCAGGGCGATCTAGGACGACCCACTTCGCCATAAAGACGTTCCGGCTGCTCGCTAAGGACTAATGATTATAGTTGTTTACACACACACACACAATGTAACCACATGATCCCTGCTACCTGTTTTTCACCCAAATGAGGATGGGTTCCCTGTTTTCCCCCAAATTTGAGTCTGGTTCCTTCCAGTTCTGGTTCCTCTCAAGGTTTCTTCCTATTTCATCTCAGGGAGTTTTTCCTTGCCACCGTCGCCCCGGCTTGCTCATCAAGGACCTCATCAGGGAACTGATTTCTGTTTAATTCTGTTTCATAATTTCTGTAATTGTAAAGATGCTTTGTGACAATCACCATTGTAAAAAGCGCTATACAAATTAAATTGAATTGAATTGAATTAATCATTCACACTCTGCGCTGCTATAAATTAATTTAAATACACTCTGTTCCTCTACAACCCTATTCAGATACAATCCGTTCTGCTATAATCCTATTTAGATCACCTACACTCTGATACACTCTGCTTCTACTTCATAAACCTATTCAGATAACACTCTGCTATAACCATATTCAGTTAAACTTTGCTCTGCTATAGCTCTGTACAGATCTGTTCTGCTATAATTCTATTCAGATAAACTCTGCTTTGCTATTACCCTATTCAGACACACTCTGCTTTAATTCTCTTCAGATACACTCCTTTCACATAACTCTATTCAGATACACTCCGCTTCACTATAACGCTATTAAGATATATTCTGTGGCGTCATACCTCTATTAAAATATGCACTGCTCTGCTCTCACTCTATTCAAATGTGCTCTTCTCTGCTATAACCCATTTCAGATACACGCCGCTCTGCTATAACTCTGTTCAGATACGCTCTACTCTGCCATAACCCTATTCAGATATACTTTGCTCCCCTATATCACTATTCAGATACACTCTGCTCTGTTATAACTTTCTTCAGATATACTCTGCACAACTGTACGTCTATTCAGATGCACTCTGCTCCACTATATCTTTATTCAAATACATTTACATTTACATTTGGAGCATTTAGCAGACGCTCTTGTCCAGAGCGACGTACAAGAAGTGCTGCTTTAAGTCACATCAAAAAACATCTCAAAACTGATAATAGTTCACAAAAAAAAGGTGCAACAACAAAAAACCTGTTGAATAGAGTAAGGGTTTTTTTTTTTTTTTTTTAAGATGTCAAGAGCAAGGTATTTTAGAAAAAGATTTTCAAACGCCTCTTGAAGATAGCTAGTGACTCTGCTGTTCTGACATTGATGGGAAGTTCATTCCACCATCTTGGTGCCAGAACAGAGAAAGGTCTCGTGTCCTAGGGGGTGGTGGAACAAGCCGAGCAGTGCTTGTGGATCTGAGAGAGCGTGGTGGAATGCGTGGAGTGATAAGTGATTGTAGGTAGGAGGGTGCAGCTCCGTTTCTTTCTGGCTTTGTAGGCAAGTGTCAGAGTTTTGAATCTGATGCATGCAGCTGTTTGGGAGCCAATGGAGGGAGCGCAGCAGTGGAGTGGTGTGTGAAAACTTTGGTAGGTTGAAAACAACACGTGCAGCTGCATTCTGAATCATCTGCAGAGGGCGAATAGCACTCAGAGGTAGGCCAGCCAGGAGCGAGTTGCAGTAGTCTAGTTTAGAAATTACAAGAGAGACTGCACAAGCAACTGGGTGGCCTGAGTGGTTAAGAAAGGTCGAACCCTCCGGATGTTATGCAGGATAAACCTGCAGGAACGTGTTATGTTGGCAACATGTAAGGAAAAGGATAATTGATTGTCCATAGTTACCCCCAGGTTGCGAGCACTGGTTGAAGGGAAGATCTGTGAATTGTCCAGGGTGATTGCAAGATCCTGGCATGGAGATGAGTCACCTGGGAGAAAAAGTAGTTCAGTTTTGCATGGGTTGAGTTTCAGCTGGTGAGCAGCCATCCATGATGAAATGTCTGTCAGGCAGTTTGAAATCCTTGCAGAAACCGTGGTGTCTGATGGAGGAAAAGAAAAGACAAGTTGAGTGTCATCAGCATAGCAATGGTATGTGAACCCCGTGTGAAGAAATAACTTTGCCAAGTGAGTGAGTATAGAGGGAGAAAAGAAGAGGACCAAGTACTGAGCCTTGTGGGACACCAGTGGAAAGTCTGCGTGGGGCAGATGTTGTACCTCTCCATGTTACCTGATATGAACGCCCTTCCAAGTAGGAAGCAAACCACTGCCACGCTGTTCCACAAATGCCGAGACTGCTGAGAGTGGATAGCAGGATCTTGTGGTTGACAGTGTCGAATGCAGCTGAAAGGTCGAGGAGGATGAGGACAGATGACAGTTTGGATGATCTGGCAGCATGCAGCTTCTCAGTGACAGCCAAGAGGGCAGTCTCTGTAGAATGAGCAGCTTTGAAGCCAGATTGATTGGGATCTTGAAGGTTGTTCTGTGTGAGAAAGAGGGACAGTTGATTATAGACAGTGCGTTCAAGTACTTTAGAAAGAAAAGAGAGAAGTGATACCGGTCTGTAGTTGGCGATGTCCGAGGGGGGTCTATCGCAGGCTTCTTTAGGATAGGAGTAACCCGTGCTCTCTTAAAAGATGTTGGTACCTGACCAGTAGATAAGGAGCTATTGCTATTGATGATTGTAGAGATAAAAGGCAGAAGGTCAGAGGAGATGGTCTTGAGCATTGCCAAGGGGATTGGGTCCAGTGGACAGGTGGTAGGATTGCAGGACAGGATGACTTGTTGAACCTCATCTGATCCTAAGGTGGAAAAATGAGACAGTAAAGGAGAGGATAGGTCATTAGTGGAATTTGTAAGATTACCTGAGGAGTTGGTGAAGGTCTTGCAGATTTGCTTAGTCTTTTCATCATAGAAGGAAGCAAGGTCCTCTGCAGACAGAGAGGGTGGTGGAGTAGGGGGAGCTGGAGGTATGAGTAGTGTGATGAGAAGATTTTGTGTAGCTTGCGCGGGTCATTAGCTGAAGCTTCAAGTTTTTCCTTGTAAAAGGTAGTCTTGGCAGAAGTCACATCCGAAGAGAACTTCGACAGAAGAGCATGGTAGGTGGCAAGATCAGTGTCGAGATGATGAGATTTCTTCCATCTTCTCTCTGCTGATCTCAGTTCTCTGCGGTTGCTGCGTAACGCATCCGTCAGCCAAGGAGCAGGACGTGAAGTCTTCCTAGGTTTGGTAGACAGAGGACAAAGAAAGTCTATGGTTGAGGAAAGTGATGACAAAAAAACATCAGTGGCTGAGTCTAAGGGTAGAGAGGAAAAAGAGTCATGATCAGGAAGGGAGGAAAGA
Organism: Bagarius yarrelli; assembly: GCA_005784505.1. Lineage (NCBI taxonomy): Eukaryota > Metazoa > Chordata > Actinopteri > Siluriformes > Sisoridae > Bagarius > Bagarius yarrelli. The sequence continues at coordinate 698,078 of VCAZ01000164.1, read as the reverse complement.
GTGGTAGAAGCTACCGACACAAGGAGAGATAGAGTGGAGATTGAGACGGGTTACAGAGAGGGTGTGGTAGTTAGTTTTAGGAAGACTAGGAATAGAAAGATTAAACGATACCAAGTGATGATCAGAGGTGTGAAGAGGGGTAGACGACATGTCCGCGAGTGTGGAAGGACGTGTGAAAACCAAATCCAGGACATTTCCTCCCTTGTGTGTGGGAGGAGAGCTGTTGAAGGTCAAGGAGAAGGAGTCCATCAGAGGCAGAATGCAGGAGGAGTGGAGCTTGTCTGAAGGAAGGTTGAAGTCCCCGAGCACCATCAAGGGGACATCAGTAGGGAAGGCACTAAGAAGCATATCCATCTCTCGTCTAGGAAGCTTCCCAGAGGGCCAGGAGGGCGGTAGATGACTATGATCAGAATGTTGATTGGAGAAACGACTGAAACTGCGTGAAACTCAAAGGAAGAAATAGTTAGATGAGACATAGGAAGAGGTGAGAAACACCATCTCCGAGACAACAAAATACCAGTGCCACCACCCCTGCCCATTTCTCTAGGTGTATGAGAGAACACATAGGCAGAGGATAGGGCAGCTGGAGTAGCAGAATTGTGTGGGGATATCCAGGTCTCAGTGAGCGCCAGGAAGTCCAGGGAGTAGAGAGAAGGTAAAGCTGCGATAAAGTCTGCTTTCTTCACAGCAGACTGGCAGTTCCAGAGCCCACCTACCACCACTGTTTGAGATTGAAACAACAGAGGGGGGTAGGTGAGGTTGCTGGAAGAGCTGCCTCTGTTTCGTGGTTGACTACGCCTGGGCCTATGTGGTGTGACAACAGGAATGGGTGTGCTGTACCTGGCATATTTATTCACAGTGCTATTATTCACAGTACTGTTAGAGAGTATTACAGTAAAACGTGTTAAGAGTTTAGAGTGTCAAACCATCAATATATATCCACAAGCCCTGCCCACAATTCACACCTAGGGGGGGACTGAAACTATGCTGATTAACCACCTAATGCACAAATTAGCAGGACAGCCCACAAATTATCCAGCTAACACTCAGTCCAACTAATATAATGAGGCAGTACACAAACCTACACAAATTAGCAAGACAGACCACACAGTATCCAACTAAGTTCCAACTAACAACTCAGTCCAACTAGTTTAATGAAGCAGCACACAAACTTGTAATCCTACCTTACCAGCAGAGAAGAAGTTTAAGGTGAAAACTAAAAAGCACACTAATGCTAAGCTTATTACACCATCAATATATATCCACAAGCCCTGCCCACAATTCACACCTAGAGGGGGACTGAAACTATGCTGATTAACCACCTAATGCACAAATTAGCAGGATAGCCCACAAATTATCCAACTAACACGCAGTCCAACTAATATAATGAGGTAGTACACAAACCTACACAAATTAGCAAGACAGACCACACAGTATCCAACTAAGTTCCAACTAACAACTCAGTCCAACTAGTTTAATGAAGCAGCACACAAACTTGTAATCCTACCTTACCAGCAGAAAAGGTGAAAACTAAAAAGCACACAAATACACTCTGCTCTGCTATAATCCTATTCAGATAAAATCTTCTATGCTATAAGCCTATTCAGATACACTCTACTCTGCTATAACTCAATTCAGATACATTCTGCGCCGCTAGAACTTCATTTAAAAACAGTCTGCTATAACCCTATTCAGATGCACTCTGCTTTGCTATGACCCTATTCAGATACACTCTTCTCTTCTATTATACTATTCAAATACACTTCTCTGCTATTTTTCCAATTAGATACACTCTGCTTTGCAATGCCATAACTCTATTCAGATACACTCTGCTCTGCTTTAAGCCTATTCAGATACACTCTTATCTGCTTTAAGCCTATTCAGATACACTCTTATCTGCTATTAGCCTATTCAGATACACTCTGCTCTGCTATGCTATAACCTTATTCAGATACACTCTGATCCGCTACAACCCTATTCAGATACACTCTGTTCTGCTATAACAGTATTCAGTTCAACTCTGCTTTGCTATAAACCTTTTTAATTACACTCTGCTCTGCTCTTACCCTATTCAGATACACTCTGTGCTGCTATAACCCTATTCAGATACACTCTATGCTGTATAACCCTATTCAGATACACTCTATCCGCTATAACCATGTTTAGATACACTCTGCACGGCTATAACTCTATTCAGATACACTCTGCTCCGCTATAACTGTATGCAAATACACTCTGCATCGCTATAACCCTATTCAGGTAGACGCTGCTATATACCTATTTGGATACACTCTGTTTCGCCATAACCCTATTCAGTTACACCCTGTGCCATTATAACCTTATTCAGATACACTCTGCTATGCTATAACTTTGTTGAAATACCCTTTGCTCTGCTATAAACTTATTCGTATATGCTATGCTGTAACCCTATTTACATACACTCTGTTCTGCTAAAACCCTATTCAGATCAATTTTGTTTTGCTATAATACTATTTAAATACGCTCTGCTCTGCTTTAACCCTATTCAGATACACTCTGCGCTGCTATGCCTCTATTCAGATACACTCTGTGCTGCTATAACTCTATTTTAATGCACTATGCTCTGCTATAACACTATTAAGATACACTCTGCTAACCTATTTAGATGTACTCTGTTTTGCCATAACCCTATTCAGTTACACCCTGTGCCGCTATAACCCTATTTAGACCCTATTCAGATACACTCTACTTTGCAATAACTCTATTTAGATACAGTCTACTCTGCTATAACCCTATTTAGATACACTTTGCTCTTTTTTAAACTCTATTCAGATACTCTGATCTGCTATAACCCTATTCAGATATATTCTGCTCTGATATAACCCTATTCAGATGCACTCTGATCTGCTATAACCCTATTCAGATATATTCTGCTCTGATATAACCCTATTCAGATGCACTCTGCTTTGCTATAACCCTATTCAGTTACATTGTGCATTGCTATAACTCTATCAAGATACACTCTTTGCCGCTATACCTCTTTTCAGATGCACTCTTTTCCACTATAACCTCTTTTCAGATACACTTTCCTATTCAGATACACTCTGCTATGCTATAACTCTGTTCAGATACACTTTCCTCTGCTATAACTCCATTTAGATACAGTCTGTGCTGATATAACCCTATTCAGATACAATATTCTCTGCTATATCCCTGTTCAGATACACTCTGCTCTGGTCTAACCCTATTAAGATACACTTTATGCTGTATATCCCTATTCAGATACACTCTGCTCTGCTATAACCATATTTAGATACACTCTGCGCCTCTATAACTCTATTCAGATACACACTGCTCCGCTATAACCGTATTTATATACACTCTGTACCGCTATAACTCTATTCAGATACACTTTGCTTTGCTTCGCTTTAACCCTATTCAGATACACTCTGCTCTGATATAAACTATTCAAATACACTCTTCTTTGCAATAACTGTATTTAGTCTCAGCAGTCTCTACTCTGCTATAACCCTATTTGGATACACTCTGTTTCCCCATAACCCTATTCAGTTACACTCTTTGCCGCTATAACCCTATTTAGATACACTGTGCTCTGCTATAGTTCTATTCTGATACACTCTGTGCTGGTATAACTCTATTTGGATACACTCTGCTCTACTATCACCCTAGTCAGATACACTCTGCTCCGCTACAACCCTATACAGATACACTCTGCTCTGCTATAACCCTATTCAGATTAACTTTGCTTTGCTATAACCCTATTTAAATACACTCTGCTCTGCTATAATACCTCTATTCAGATAAACTCTGCGCTGCCATAACCCTATTTAGATACACTCTTTTCTGTTGTAACCCTATTTTGGATACACTCTGTTTTGCCATAACCCTATTTAGATAAAACTCTATTCAATAAATCTATTCAGATACACTGTGCTCTGCGATACGTATATTCAGATAAACTCTATGCCTGTATAACTCTAAATTCTCTATTCAGATTCACTCTGCTCTGAGTTACCCTATTAAGGCTCTGTTAAACCCTATTAAGGTACAATTTCTCTAGCTCTGCTATAACCCTATTCAGATACACTCTGCTCTACTCTGCAATAACTCTAATTAGCTCTGCTGAGATACAACTCTGCTCTGCTATAACCCTATGTAGATACAATTTCCTTTTTTATAACTTTTAACCCTATTCAGATACACTCTGCTGTAACACTATTCATTTACATTTACATTTACATTTGCAGCATTTAGCAGTCGCTCTTGTCCAGAGCGACGTACAAGAAGTGCTTTGAGTCACATCAAAAACAGCTCAATACTGATAATCAAATGTACTCTACTCTGCTATAACCCTATTTAGATACCCTCTGTTTTGCTTTAACCCTATTCAGTTAAACCCTGTGCCGCTATAACCCTATTACCCTATACACCTATAACCCTATTTTAATAAACTCTCTTTAGAAAAACCCTAACGCTACTAAAAAAAAAGATAAACTATAACACCCATATCTGCTTAATAACTCCTTTATATAAACTCTGCTTTGCTATAACCCTATTTAAATACGCCTTGCTCTTCTATAACCCAATTCAGAGTAGAGTAATAAAAATTCTTTAACATCAATGTGTTATTATCAGTGTTCTCTGGACTGTTTTTTGAGGGTAGTATAATAAATATACAGTAATATCAGTGTTTTATTATTAGTGTTCTGTTTGCTTTTGTTATGGTAGAGTAATGAATAGACAGTAATATCAGTGTGTTATTATTAGTGTTCTGTGTGCTGTGGTTATGGTAGTATAATGAATATACAGTAATATCAGTGTGTTAATATTAGTGTTCTGTGTGCTAATTTTGGGTAGTATAATGAATATACAGATATATCAGTGTGTCATTATTAGTGTTCTGTGTGCTGCTCTTTTCGTACAGTAATATCTGTGTGTTATTAGTGTTTTGAGTGTTGTTTTGAGGGTAGAAAAATGATTGGACAGTAATATCAGTGTGTTTCTATTATTAGTTTTCTAAGCGTTGTTCTCATGGTAGTATAATGAATCTATACATTAATATCAGTTTGTTATTATTTGTGTTCTGTTTGCTGTTCTTTTTGAAGAGTAATGAATATACAGTAATATCAGTGTGTTATTATTACTGTTCTGTTTGCTGTTCTAGGTGTAGTAGAATAATGAATATACAGTTATATTACTGTGTTATTATTAGTGTTCTGAGTGTTGTTTTTAGGGTAGAATAATGAATATACAGTAATATCCGTGTGCTGCAATCATTAGTTTTCTGAGTGCTGTTCTTATGGTAGTATAATCAATTTAGAGTAATATCAGTGTGTTGTTATTATTAGCGTTTTTGTGTGCTGTTCTTATGATAGTATAATAAATATACAGGAATATCAATGTGTTATTCTTAGTGTTCTGTTTTCTGTTCTTTGTGATGAGCAATGAATATACAGTAATATCAGTGTGTTATTATTAGCTTTTTTGTGTGCTGTTTTTATGGTAGTATAATGAATATACAGTAATATCAGTGTGTTATAATTAGTGTTCTGGGGGCTGTTCCTATGATAGTATAATGATTATACAGTAATATTAGTGTGTTATAATTTGTGTTCTGTGTGCTGTTCTTATGATAGTATAATGATTATACAGTAATATCAATGTGTTATTATTAGTGTTCTATTTGCTGTTCTTATGGTAGTTTAATGAAAAACAGTAATATCAGTGTGTTATTATTAGTGTTCTGAGTGTTGTTTTTAGGGTAGAATATTAAATATACAGTAATATCAGTGTGTTATTATTAATTTTCTAAGCTCTGTTCTTATAGTAGTATAATAAATATACAGTAACGTCAGTGTATTATAAAAGTGATATGATAGTGTAATGAAAATATAGTGTCAGTGTGTTATTATTAGTGTTCTGTTTGCTGTTGTTTGTGAAGAGTAATTAATATACAGTAATATCAGTGTGTTAGTATTAGTGTTGTATAAAATAATGAATACACAGTAATATTAGTGTGTTATTATTAGTGTTCTGTGTGCTGTTTTTATGGTAATGAATATACAGTAATATCAAGAGTTCAGAGTAGAGTAATACAAAGCCTTTAACATTAATGTGTTATTATCAGTGTTTGCTGGACTGTTTTTTAGGGTAGTATAATGAATATACAGTAATATCAGTGTATCTTGACTGATTAGTGTATAATAAATATATACATTAATATCACTGTGTTTTTTAGTGTTCTGTGTGCTGTTTGTATGGTAGTATAATAAATATACAGTAATATCAATGTGTAATTATTTTTGTTCTGTTTGCTGTTCTTTGTGTAGCGTAGTAAATATACAATTATATTTGTGTGTTAACAATAGTGTTCTGAGTGCTGTTTTTTATGGTAGTATAATGAACATACAGTAATATCAGTGTGTTATTATAGGTGTTCTGTTTGCTGGGTTTTTTTTGTAGAGTAATACATACATATACAGCAATATTATTGTTATTTTTAGTGTTCTGAGTGTTGTTTTTTGAGTAGAATAAAGAATATACAGTAATATCAGTGTGTTTGTATAAGTGTTCTGCTTGCTGTTCTTTTTGTAGAGTATTAATTATACAGTAATATCAGTTTGTTATTATTAGTGGTCTTTGTGCTGTTTTTAAGATTGAGTATTGTATGTGATGGTACTGTATGTTCATATACAGTAATATTAGTAAGTATTAGTATGTTAGGTAGAGTAATTACTAATGTTCTGTGTGAGTAATGAATATACTGTTTTTTACGGTGGATTATTGAATATATTGTAATATCAGTGTTCTATTATTAGAGGCCTGATTGCTGTTCTTTTTGTAGAGTAATGAATATACAGTAATATTAGTGCATTGTTATTAGTGTTCTGTTTGCTGTTTTTTATGGTAGTATAATGAATATACAGTAATATTAGTGCATTGTTATTAGTGTTCTGTTTGCTGTTCTTTAAGTAGAGTATTGAATACACAGTAATATAAATGTGTCATTAATATTGTTGTGTGCTGTTTTCATGGTAGTATAAAGAATATACAGTAATATCGGTGTGTTATTATTAGTGTTCTGTGTGCTATTCCTATGGTAGTGTAAGGAATGTACAGTTTAAGTCAAGTCAAGTCATCTTTATTTATATAGTGCTTTTAACAATCAGAATTGTTTCAAAGCAGCTTTACAGAAATACATCAGAGACGACATATTGAACATTCATTACAACAGTCAATTTGATAGATATCCATAAATTTAGAGTCCCCAACTAAGCAAGCCAGAGCCAATGGTGGCAAGGAACCAAAACTCCATAGGTGACAAAATAAAGAAACAACCATGGGAGAACCAGACTCAGTCGGAGGGTCAGTTCTCCTCTGATCAGTTAAACCGGTAGGTTACGCAGTAAAGTTTCCGTGGTCCAGTCCGGATAGCCGCTTGGAAGACAAGAGAAACTGCCTTATTGTTTCAGTGATGGTGGCGACGGTGAGCTCGGAATAACAAAGAACAGACATATGTAGATGCAATTTGACTGGTGTTAAACAAATATATTATGTGTTATTAGTGGTGTTTTCCCGGTTTACGGTTGACCTGACTATTGCAGCCTGATAATCCTTTAACGAATTTGAATAATAAAAATGTGTGTATTATGTGTAGGCCAGATTAAAGAGATGTGTTTTTAATCTAGTTTCAAACTGGCAGAGTGTGTCTGCCTCCTGAACAGTGCAGGGTAAGTTATTCCAAAGTTTGGGCGCTACATAAGAGAAGGATCTGCCACCTGCATCTGATTTTGTTATTCTGGGTATTATTAAATTGCCTGAGTCCTGAGAGTGCAGCGGAAGTGGAGGACTATAACAGGATAGTAGCTCACTCAGGTACCAAGGTGCTAAACCATTTAGGGCTTTATAAGTAATTAACAATGTTTTAAAATCTATTCGATATTTAATAGAGAGCCAGTGCTTTGTAGACAGAACCGGGCTAATATTATCATATTTTTTGGTTCTAGAAAGAACTCTAACTACTGTGTTTTGGACCAGCTGTAGTTTGTTTATTAGGCATGCAGAACAACCACCCAGTAAAGTGTTACAATAGTGTAATCCTGAGATCATAAACGCATAAATTAAAATTTCTGCATTTGACCTTGAGAGTATAGGTCGTAGTTTAAATATATTTTTAAGATAATAAAATGCATTTTTACAAATGCTGTAAATGTGGCTCTGAAAGGAAAGATCACTGTCAAAAAGCACACCTAAGTTCCTAACTAACGATGAAGGGTTGACAGAGCAGCCATCAACTGTTAGGCAGTGATTATTAGAGGCAGAAGCTTATTGCCGAGAAGCTTTATTGCCGATAATTAACAGTAACGGTCCTAGAACTGAGCCTTGGTGTACTCCATACATTACTTGCGAGCGATATGATACCTCTTCGTTTACTGCTACAAATTGTTGGCGGTCAGATTATTAAGATTTGCTAATGCAACTAAAACCATGCTAATGCACTTCCACTGATGCCAACAAGGCTTTCTAATCTATTTAAATGCAGCACTGAGGTCCATAAGCACTAATAGGGAGAGACAAACATTATTAGCTGATAGCAGAAGGTCATTTGTAACTTTAATTAAAGCAGTCTTAGGATCTAAATCCTAGCTGGAAATCTTCATAAACATCATTTTTTCTCTAAGAAAAAATGTAGTTGTAAAGATACAACCTTTTCAAGTATCTTAGACAGAAATGGGAGGTTTAAGATCGGTCTGTAATTAACTAGATCTTTGGGAGTTGGGAGTTTTTTAATGAGCGGCTTAATAAAAACTAGTTTAAATATTTCTGGAACATATTATAATGGCAACGATGAATTAATTATATTCAGAAGCGGCCCTATGACTTCAGGAATTACCTATTTTAGGAGCTTAGACGTAATCGGGGCTAACATACATGTTGTTGATTTAGATGATTTAATAAGTTTATAAAGTTCTTCCTCTCCTATAGTAATGAATGAGTGGAATTGTTCCTTAGGACATCTATAACGCACTATCTGACGCGATTCTGCGGCTGTTTGCTGCAGGTTTACAATTTTATCTCTAATAGTATCGATCTTAGAATTAAAGTAATTCATAAATTCATCACTGACGTGCTGATGGGAAATGTCAACACCTGTTGATGCTTTGTTATTAGTTAATTTAGCCACTGTATTGAACAAATAACTAGGGTTATGTTTGTTCTCTTCTAGAAGAGATGAAAAGTAATCATATGTAGCAGTTTTTAATGCATTTCTGTAGGACAGGTTACTAACCTGCCATGCATTACGAAATACCTCTAGTTTAGTTTTTCTCCAGCAGGGCTCCACTTTTCAGGCTGCTATCTTTAGGGTGAGTGTGTGCTTATTATACCACGGTGCCAAACTATTTTCCTTTATCTTAAGTGTAATGGAGCAACTGTATTTAAAGTACTAGACAGTCTCCATATTTTCAATTACATCATCGAGTTTTTCTGAGCTATTGGATATGCTGGAGAATTTGGATAAATCAGAAAGGTTACTTACTCTTAGAATTTACTACTTGTAACAGGTTTTAGAATTTACAGTTTTAGCTTTTAATTCAAAAATGAGTTTGTTGCAAAATCTATGTTGACAGTATTAAATCTAGATTATGATTTTTATAATGAGTAGGACCTGAAACATGTTGTTAATCCAATAACTTTAGATCTTTATGATTTTTTTATTTTCTTTTTTTTATTTTTCGTGCAGCTTTATCTGCAGCCAGCACTCACTCTGAGGTAATTCTATATGAGAAATTAACAAATGTGGCCTGGTGGCAACAAACATTACAGGAGATTTATTATTAGGATTATTTCCAGTACAAACATTACAGGAGATTTATTATTAGGATTTATTCAGTAACGTTATATGAAGCCCATTGCTTTAATGATTTATACTGACACCTATTTCTGAAAATATTATTATAATGATGCTGAAAATATTATAAATGATGCAATACTGCCTTGACCTTTTGGATGTGGCTCATGTTTATAAAGGGGTTGTATAAAACTCATTTAAGATAACAATCATCTGGCTAATACAATAAGCTTAATTGAAACAATTTAATCGAATTTCGCTATATTTTTTATTTGTCAAACAATTTAATCAAAGAAAATTGTTTCGCTTAAGCTGGTTTGAAATTGCTTATTGTATTTTCTATTTCGGAACTGATTTTCTACAGTTTCGGGATAGTGTGATATCTTCAAGAGTGTTTCTCTTTTGTGAATTAACTGTGCGGAGGCGGCCTGTGAGGTGAGGCAGCAAGCAGACGGACAGTTTAGCCAGACTATCTGCTTCCTGACCTAAAAGCGGCACAACCCAGAAGGATGAATACCATCTTTTAATCTTTTAATCAGGTGTCCGCCCCCCAAAATCCAATAGAAAACTATGTTATTAGTTTTCATCAGTTATTTCAGTGTGTTATTATTAGTGTTGGGTGTTCTGTTGTGTGGCTTTAGTAGGGAGACATGAAACGAAGGGGAGATGATACGGTAGCTCCAGCCAATACGTGACAGGGTTGATTTGGTGCAGCACTTTGAAAGGACTTAACTTTTTGCAGGACAGGTGGAGACAAAGGTCCCAGGTGGATAGCCAAACCATTTGTCCTGCTTGATACTCTGGTTGGGGTTGTTTTTGCTGATCTGCTGAGCCTTATGAGTACATATGGCTCGTTCGGAAGAAGGCTTTCCTGACCAGGGAAACATGGGTGGTTGATAACCAAAGACACACTAGAATGGGGTGATGCCTGTAGAGGAGTGCCGCAGAGAGTTTTGGGCATATTCGGCCCAAGGTAGGAATTCACTTCATAGAGACTGTTTTCTGGTGCAGTAGGACCGCAGGTACCTCCCCAATTCCTGACTGAGATGTTTTACTTCGGCCATTGGATTGGGGTGGTAACCTGAAGTCAGACTACTGTTAATATCCAAGCGCTTACAGAACTCCGCCCAGAGATGAGAGGTGAACTGAGGTCCTCTGTTGGTGACGATATCATCAGGGATGCCAAAAGTCCTGAAAACTTGCTGGAACAGCTGAGTGACTGTTTCCAAGGCAGATGGTAAACCTTTTAGGGGGACTAGGCCACAGGCCTTGAAGTAGCGGTCGACAATCGTGAGTATAGCTGTGAACCCATGAGAATTGGGGAGATCAGTGAACAAAGTCCATCGAGATTTGTGACCAGGGCTGCTGAAAAATGGGTAGTGGTTACAGGAGACCATCAGGGAGGTGTCGGGGGGTTTAGGCCTGGGCGCAGACACTACAGGCCACATCCGAGCTGTAGACTGGTCACCAGTACGCATTCTCCACGAACTCCTGCATACCTTTAGATCCCCGGATGACCAGAACTGAGAGCAGAGTGGATTCATGACAACAGTCTAGAATGCATCGGTCTTATTGGGTGGGCATGCAGCTGGCGGAGGGTCATGGTGCTGTTCAGCAGTGATTTCCTCCTTAAAGTCCCAGTGAATGGGACCAAGGACAATATGTGAATTGTGAATGGGCTTGGTGCACTCTTCTTGGCTGGTTGGATCATGTTGATGGGAAAGGGCGTCGGCTTTACAGTTTTTACTTTCTGGCTGGTAAGTGACAGAGAACCTGAACCTGGTAAATAAGAGAGCCCATTGGGCCTGCCTTGAGTTCAGATGTTGGGCTGTTTTAAGATATTCCAGGTTTTTGTGGTCAGTAATGACTTGGAAAGGATGAGTGCTCCCCTCTAGCCAGTGTCTTCATTCTGACAGCACCTCCTTGATCGCCAGCAATTCCTTGAATTTTAGAACTTCATAAATTCATTCAATGAAATTCATGCTTTTCGGCTTTTACAAACAGATTGTGTTTGAACAGTCTCTGTAGAACTGTGCAAACCTGAGCGACGTACTGTGAGAGGTTGGGTGAGTAGACAAGAATATCTATATAGACGATTACACCGATGTTCTGGAGGTCACGAAAAATATCCTGGATGAACGCCTGAAATACAGCAGGGGCGTAAGGCATTCCAGGTATTCATAATGACCTCTAGATGTGATGAAGGTTTTATGAGGATTGTATGCGTGGCATAGGTCAAGTTTAGTAAAGATTTGGGCTTCCTGGAGTTGTTCAAGAGCTACAGGTACAAGCAGCAGCAGGTAGCGGTATTTCACTGTAACCAAAAAATCCCCAGCCACCCCGGCCACTCATCACTCGATTCCTCCTGCCTCTGAGCCTGGGGCCATAGTGGTGGGTGCTAGGGAGGAGCAGGGTGGTGGGGCAGCACCGCCGGGCCAGTCCCTGAATGCACTCCATTCCTCCTCAACTTCATGTCTGCCGGTCGGGACACTGGAGGGACATGAGGGGTTCCCCAATCTCTCTCTCAAACCAGACGAGATATCGATTGCAGCATCTGAGAGTGGGCTCGAGTCCATTAAGCCTGGCGACTCTGCTGAGCCGACGCCGGCCAGGGCCGAGATGGCAGTGGTACTGGCCCGGGCAGCCAAAGCCATTGGGCTGCGGTGGTCTCCTCCACCCTGTCCCGAGAGGTCAAGGCTGGATAATTGGTTCTTAGGCGCCAGTCGCGACACTAAGCCGCACCTGTCCCCGGTTCCCTTTTTCGGAGGAGCTGACAAAATCGTGGAAATCGCGGTTTTGCGGCCAGATCCCGATACACCGGCTCCTCGGCTCTCACCTCCCTCTGGGGGCAGCGAGGGGGTATGAGGACGCCCCTCAGGTGAAGCAGGGCTGTCTTGGTGCACTTGTGCCCGCAATAAATAATAATAAACAAGCTCCAGCTGGTCCAAAATTCAGCAGCTAGAGTTCTTACTAGAACCACAATGTATGATCATATAAGCCCGGTTCTATCAACACTGCACTGGCTCCCTATTAAATATCTAATAGATTTTAAAATCTTGTTAATTACTTAATCCAGAAAGTGCAAGTCCAAAATGGTTTAGCACATCAGTACCTGAGTGAGCTACTATTCTATTATAGTCCTTCACGTCCGTTGCGCTCTCAGGTCTCAGGCAATCTGATAATAGAGCCCAACACTCTAGAATAATTTACCCTTTACCCTTACTCTTTAATAATTTAAATATTTTGTATGGATTCTATACTACATTTGTATGGATTCTGTACTACACTCCTATGTTACGTTGTGACTAATTTAATTATTACAGTTAAAGCCAAGTTATTAAAAACAAAATTACTATTGGAAGAATCAACTTAATTAAATATATTATCATTCAGTCTATTGAAACATCAACCCCGGTTCATAGTTTATTAAACTGAGGGTGTGTTTACACTTGCCCTATTTAGTTGAATTAAATCTGTTGTGTGATTGCTCGAACATACGAACCCTGGTGCGCACTAAACAAGTGGCCGAGACTCTTGAAGATAGTCCCTGATCAGCTTTCAAATAGACTCCGTTGCTGTCCAACAGGACGCAAATGCAATTTTTACCTTGATTTTTTAAAATAACTAACTGGTGCGTCTCATCAAAGGGGTTCGGGACCCTTAGATTCGCTGTCAAAAATGCAGAGTATGAATGCTAAGTGGTCTAGGACCAGATGTAACATTTTTCTTTTTAGTCTATACCAAATAAACCGAACTAAACTACAAGTGTTTTAGATTTCAAATACATTTATCTCCAACTCAAGAATCATTTCAGCACTATTCTCTGGGTATGTTCATTCTCAGTCTCATTAATCTTTAAAATTAGAGCACGACAAAATTAAACTATCATAAATCTATCAGAAGTCTCAGTACTTTTAGTGACTACAGTCACTCCTCACTGTGAAACACCTTTCCATCTGGTTTCTTTCTTCATGTCACAATGATGTTCTCACTCTTTCCATGTTCTTTAAGTTTTTCCCTGGGCTGAAGAACAGATCTTGACTTTAGTAACTGAATAATGTAGCAGAGAGAATCTCTTTGTGGTAACTAAACACTGAGGAAAGATGAAACTCACCTTCTTCTCGATGGACATCACTATTGCAGGATCATGGACATCATTATTACAGGATCATTCAAATCCTCACTGGACTGGAACTTCATTCTGATGGTCTTCTTTTGTACTGGGAATACTGGAGACACAAACACACAGAATTAACACTAAATTCTGTCTTACATTTTGTTTAATTTAATTGATTTTTAATGTTATTTTTACTTACAGTAACAGAAGAAAGGGAGCATGATTGAGGACTGCTCGACACCAACCTTATAACTTTTTAAATAGCCACAATTTTTGCTCATTAGGTAATCATCAGTGTTTCCATTCAACCAGGTAATGAGAGACACATTAGTGTGCTCTGCTTTGGTCCATTTCCATGGATCTCTAAGATGGGATATGCGAAAATGCATTTCGTTGGCTCTGTACATGTACCTTGCACAATGACAATGAATTGAATATACTTATACTTATACTTATATACTCTCTTCTGAGGACAATCCAAGTATAGAAATAGTAGTTTTTCCCTGCAGCTGTGTTTTCTGTTGCATCTCTCACAGTGGCCAGATCTGTGTGATACTGCTGACAGTAACTTTAAGCATCATACCATGTCCTACGCTCAAAGATAACACAGGAACTGTACCGGTTAGTGACTCGTACAGAAAATAGGTTGCACGAACGTTCATCTGAGAGTTGGCTCCGACATAAATCGCAGCCAATGAGGACTGCAAATCCAGAAGAAGAGCCAATGCAGTTAGGAACAGCCAGTCTGGCCCCTTTTAGTAAAAGACAGAAGGGTAGGGGTGCCAGTATGCTTAGGCTGGTCCCTAGGCAAAACTCAGCGTATTTGTTAAAAAAACAGTCAAGTCTATTCTTGGGAAGGGGACTGTGGGAACTCAGAGCCCTCCTCTGAGCGGACACATTTGTAGGGGTGTCACAAGTTGAGCCAATTTCCACTATATCCAAATTAGACTATCAAAGAAAATAATAAACTTCCAAAAGGAATAAAAAGTCTTGAGTCCAAGGTGAGAAGAGCAAAAATCTCCAATTTATTGCACTCAGAAAGCATTCAGAGGATCCAACAGAAGGCAATCTTTCCAACAATAAATGGCACAAGCAAAAAGCAAAACCTCTGTAAAGAGTATAATACCGAAAGCAAGTGCAAAGATTCTCTGAAAATCCAGTCATTTTATACCCATGGAATTTAGTCCCTCCCCTTTCTTAACCAATGAATTTCCATTATTTCCAAAGTTATCCAATCAGATTTATCCAATTGTGATGTAATTACCATTATTTCGCAACTTCCCCATTGTGATGTAGTTACCCTTATCTCAGGATGATGTAATTGTACATTGTGATGTATGTTACATTGTGAGGTAACAATACCTGTGGTCTGGGTTGCATTGTGATGTAATTTTTTCCATTGTGAGATATTTTCCTATTAAAGTCAACTTTGACTTCCTCTTTGTGAAAAAAAAGACTGTTGTCAATATAAAAGCCTATTCTCTTCCACACTTGGCTTGCCTGCAAACCGTGACCAAAGCCTATTCTCTTTTCACACTTGGCTTGCCTGCAAACCGTGACCCTTTTCGCTGTGGAATTTTTGAATACTCCAATTTTTGAACATTCATCTGCTGACAATGCGTAAGTTTAATTTTATTTTACTCTTCTCTTTTATAAAAGTTTTATATATTTTTTTTGTTGTTGCTTAAACTACTTCTAAGTTATATTTTAAAATCACCTATTTTGTTTAACCATTTAATGATTTGTTAGTTCACTCTAGAATCACCTATTTTGTTTATCTTTAATGATTTCTTTTATTTCTGCACTCAGTGGTTTACACAGTTTATGACTACTTATCTACTTTTAAGACTGTATTATATAAAAATCATGACCAGTGGTACTTCATTTTTTAAACTCTTTTCTCCATTTTTTTCTTTCTAGCCCGTTTAACTGCTAAACGTAGGGAATACATCCGACAGGTGTGGCGTTCCCAACTGGCCTGTCTGACTGGGGAGATTATTTTTCTAGACCGTCTTCTTCATCTACAAACTTTGGAGGAAAATATCTTGTCTGTGTGTGTAGTTTTCCCTCCCCTCCCTAAACCCGTGATGTCGGAACACAAACCAACGCTGTTATTCATCCTGATACCACTGAAAAAGCTGGTCCCTCTACTGGTGTTAAAAATTTCCGTTGGAAATTGTCACAGGCTCCAATACGCAGTGTGTCTCCTCTCCCCATACTATCGCCACCCCTATTTTCTTCTGACGAATCCTCTCTTTCATCTATTCTTCCACCTTTTCCTTCGCCCCTATCTATTCCTTCTTCCCCCTCTCCTGAGGACAAAGTCATTTCCCTTGAGTAGCTGTGGGGCCCTTCAATAAACTTGCCTCTCAGTACCACTGTGTCTTAAGTGTGATTTTTGTACTTTGTCTATGCTAATTTGTTCACACACACCTATATTTGGTTATATTGTTGATTTTGATAGCACACCGTCCCTATTTCTTTTCTCATCTGCCACAATTTTACATCAGGCTTAGCTTCATTTCATTTTTCCTTTTAGTGCTACTCCTAATATGTGTATATATATATATTATCGCCAGTTATGAATTATTGCTCTATTATACTTATGTGTTGCTCGCGCCACCCTTGTTTTTAGCATTTTTTCCCAACAGGACGAAAGATCCAAAACCACCAAGACCAGCCTGTTTTTTTAATCAGCTGTCCTTTGTTTGGAGGGGGGTTGGGAAGTCAATGTAGAAGCCTTTGTGGTAACTTTATCGACAGGCAATTAGGCATTACCCACCGACTCACTTCCAGCTTCCATCCCTAGACAGCTCATCAGGTCAGGACTGGTGACACGACCAAACGACACCAATCGTGTTGCATATTGGGCAGCATAATGAGCACTTGTCGTTAACACAGACATCGGCGTTGCAACTAGTATTAGGATTTTTCTGGCTGAGAATGCACAAACCCAGGATTGACTGGTCGACTCGGTTGATAGTTGTATGGGGGGTCCCAGTGTTCCAAAAGCTGTTTCCGGGAAACTCAACCCTCTCGACCAGTTGCCTTCGGATTCAGTGGATGTGTTCGCCATCCCACAGGATTACTGGGATTTTGCCGAGATATTTTCAAAAAAGAAAGCCCCAAAACTTCACACCGACCGTACGACTGCGCCATTAACCTCATTTCGGGAGCTATTCCCCCTGAGAGGCAAGCTATTCTTCTTATTTATTCATTTAATCAATCCAAACCGTGTGATTACATTGTCACTTAACTGTTTTCCTTCTTTTTGCCTTCCTTTCCCTCTCTCTCTCTCTCTCTCTCTCTCTCTCTCTCTCACTGTTGAGTTACATACACCACAACGGAGCTGCCGGTGATCCAGACCCCACCTCCGACCCCGTCCTGTGGGACCCTTCCCTGTGACCTGCCCAGCGGATGATGCATCACCAGGGCGATCTAGGACGACCCACTTCGCCATAAAGATGTTCCGGCTGCTCGCTAAGGACTAATGATTATAGTTGTTTACACACACACAATGTAACCACATGATCCATGCTACCTGTTTTCACCCAAATGAGGATGGGTTCCCTGTTGAGTCTGGTTCCTCTCAAGGTTTCTTCCTATCTCATCTCAGGGAGTTTTTCCTTGCCACCGTCGCCCCGGCTTGCTCATCAGGGACAAACTGATTTATGTTTAATTCTGTTTCATAATTTCTTCAATTGTAAAGCTGCTTTGTGACAATCACCATTGTAAAAAGCGCTATACAAATAAAACTGAATTGAATTGAACTGAATTGAATTATTCCCTCCAGAACAAGTTTTAATAGGGAAGTATATTCAGGAGGCGCTTTTATTATGTTTCATTCACCCCTCCACTCCCCCGGCAGTTGCGGGACCTCTTCACCGCCACCAGTCTTCGAGATCTCTACTGCTTGCCCTTCTTTGTGAAAGGGAATGCAACAAGATGATTATTGGAATTTTTTAAGAGATATTAGATATAATATATAGACATTAGAGATATTTAGGAATGATTACTAAAACTGCTACTTACTTATAAGACACTAAATGGTTTAGCTCCAACGCAGCTAACTAGTCTTCTAACAGGCTACATTCCATCATACTCCTTGAGATCCCAATTCTCTGGATCTCTGGTAATTCCCAGAATAGCAAAGTCCACAAAAGGAGGTAGACCTTTCTATATTAAGCTCCTAATCTATGGAATGGCCTACCCGACAATGTTTGGGTTTCAGACACAGCCTCCCAATTTAAACATAGATTAAATGTGGATTAGCCAGGCATACACATAACATATCCCACAATATTATGCTCCAGTACATCTCATTAAAGGCACATTATCAGCTAGTGCCTGCTTATACTATGAACAGCAGCTATGCTAATTGCTCTCCACCTTTTTCCTTTTCAAAGATACCTATCCCAAGGTTTTCAAAGTATTACTGGTAGACCCTCTGGGAGAAGATGCCATCCTGCAAGGATCCTGAAGCACCAGTGACAAGGTTTCTGCCCCTTTTCTAGATTTTGAAGAGCTTTGAGGATGGACTGTGATTCACTCTGCTCCACTGGGCCAAGGCAACAATTTACATTTGATCATAACAATATGATGTAATTAACAATAACATGTGGTGTAACCCAGGTGAGGATGGGTTCCCTATTGAGCCTGGCTCCTCTCAATGTTTCTTGAGTAAATAGGTATGGTTGAATTCTCCTGATGTTATGGAGGATAAACCTTCGGGATCATGTTAGGTTTGCAACATGTGCAGAAAAGGATTGTGAGCATTGGTTAAAGAGGATATCAGTGAATTGTCCAGGGTGATTGCGAGATCTTGCATTAGAATGAGTCAGCTAGAATAAAAAGTAGTTCGGATTTGCAAGGGTTGAGTTTTAGTTGGTGAGCTGCCATCCATGATGATATGTCTGCCAGGCAAGCTGAGGTCATAGGAGAATAACTTTGCCAAGTGAGTAAGTATAGAGGGAGAAAAAGAGAGGACTAAGTACTAAGCCTTGTAAGACACCAGTGGAGTCTGCGCGGAGCAGATTTCTCTCTATGTTACCTGATATGAACGCCCTTCCAAATAGGAAGAAAACCACTGCCATGCTGTTCCACAAACACAGAACTCTTGAGAGCAGACAGCAGGATCTTGTGGTTGAACGTGTCGAATGCAGCTGAAAGGTCAAGAAAGATGACAGTTTGGATGATCTGGCGCCATGCAGTTTTTCATTGACTGTCCAGTGGGAGGAATTTACTTTTTTTGTATTTTTGTATGAAGTTATATAATGCCCAAAAATTGAAAGAAATGGATAAGAATAAAAATGTTAATATATAATTTCTTAGTAATAATCAAAAGACCGATTGGATTCATGGGAGACATGTGAGTTGCTCTGGATAAGGTGTTTGCTAAATTGTGTAAATGTAACTGTTGACTCTACCTACCTACCTAACTACCTACAAACATTAATGAACCAACAAAAAGCAAATGTGCAACTACAACTTAATAGATTTTAAGTAAGCTTATACAGTGAGTTTAGACTTACTTCAAATAAACAGAACATTTTATAATGATGTTTAAAACAAAGTAAAAGTAAGAACATTAAATGTTACTGTATTTTTAACAGTATTCCATTTAAAACCTTTGTACTATGTCATGAGAATAAGAGCAGTAATTATGAAAGTGTAAAACTGAATCTAAAATGTGGGCAGTTTAAGTCAAGAAGCTTTTTAATGTTATTTTTACTATATATCAAAGGCAGTACACAGTGAAATGAAAGTGTTTCTACAGTTCATTTTGCTATGAAAAACAACACAGAACTACAAAAAAAAACAACAAGAAGGGGTGTTTGGGGTGGGGTAGCTTAGTAAAAATGGAGAAGTGGTAGCTTAATGGTAAGGTTGCCAGTACCACCAAAATACCACTGATGGGCCCCTGAGCAAGGTCCTTAACCCCCAATTGCTTATCTGTATAATAAAAATGATTGAAAGTCACTCTGGATAATAATAACACTAGTTAAAATAAAAACAGAGCTGTAAGGACTAAAGAATAAATAGTCCTAGCAGGATATAGTGCATGTTTTTAACCTGGTGCAAACAGTACAAATAAACAATACAATCATGCCCTAAAGACAGTGCAGATAGACAATAAAAACCTGCTAGCTTTCCTGCACAATTTTTAAGCACTGTGCCAGAAATGTTTTCCGTTCCAGCAGACTTCCGTGAGTTAACTCGCTTAGAGTTATATTTACATTATCTGTGTTTAGATAATGCACAAAAATGGGGCCTCATGCATCAACGTTTTGTATGCACAAAAACTATGTTTACACAAGCTTTCACACTCACGGTCGGATTTGATAACAGTAAAATTGACAAGTGGGTTTCTCCATGCCAACTTCATGTCTTGCGTTTTTGGTTTTGTCCATTGGTGGCATTTAGAGCAATAAAGTAAAGTTGCAAACATTAGACTACAAAGTATTCTACAACTTTATTGCTATTAATTTGTAATTGACAACATAAGCCTAATTAACATCCTATGTTTTTTATCAATTATCCAATTAAGTATAAACATATAAAAGCATGTGCAAATTTAAACAACCCTTAATCTATGACAATGCCAGCTGTATGGAACAGGGTCACCTGCATGTCTACCAGGTATATAAGGTTCCCGTACAATGCAGTTGACCAGCCAAACATTAAAGCACAATTTGCAGTGATAGATGGTTTTCCTAATGTAATCGAAGCAATCGACAGCACACACATTACTATAAATGCGCCATCTGAAGAAGAATTTGCATACGTTAATCAGATACATTTCTATTTAATAAATGTGCAAATAATATGTAAGGTGGCCTGGGTCAACTCATGGTTCAGACATCCTTAAAAACAGCATAGGCTCCAAGCTGGCAGGGTGCACGATGGGTGGCTTCTTGGAGAGTGGTGGTGAGTGTAGATGGTTCTATTTAAGTTTTTATTTTTGTGCATTTAATTATTAAACTGCCTATGAGGAGACTGTAGTTATCCACTAAAGACTTGGCTGTTAACCTCCTCACCAACCCACAAACTGACCGAGAGCTCAAATACAATAATGCCTATTTCGCACTCAGTCAGTTGTAGAGCAGGCGATTGGGCAGCTAAAATGCGGGCGGCGCTGCCTGGATAGGACAGGGGAATGCAGCTATACCGCCCTAACAAGAAGTGCTGCATTGTGCCGGCCTGTGGTGTTCTGCAACATGTCGTGCACAGATATGGCATACCAATCGGTGAGGATGTGGCTCTGCCAGTTGACCCCAACCCAGGACCAGTGTATGTGCAGCCCAACCAACAAGCCAATCAGGCCCGTTAACGTGAGGTTGGGGCAGCAGTGCTGCCACGTGCTGTGCGCAGCAGTTATGAGCTTAACTTACACCTTTATGTCAGACCATTTCTCTTTAAGCTTGGTTACAGTGCGATTTTCAGATCCCATCATGGAGTCTTTTCTTTTGTTATTAATTCCGGAGGACAGCGTTCCAAAAATAATTTTTCTCTCATTTCTACCTCTGATAGTAGCACCTCCAATTCACTTTTTTTTCTTGCTTGCTTTTTTTGACATTTTCTTGCTGTTTGATTTTGCCAAAGTGGACTCATTACATATTTAAATAAATTTATTTGAGGAAGGAGGCAGGATGGGGTTTAGTGCTCGTGCATGTGCGCTTCAATTTCAAGTTAATTGGGATATACAAAGAGAATATGAGTGGGATTCTCTGTATGCAGAATTTGATACATGTGATTTTTTTTTTTGTGCGTATGCACATTTACACCACAACACTACACCTTTTTCCGTACGCAAGGTGTATTAATATTACTTCAACGCAAGTCTTTGTACATGAGTCCCAGGCCACTGGGTGGAGGGATGGCCTTCCTAGCTGCCAGGTTAATCTGCAACCTCAAATCAAGCCTAGAAGTTGTTTAGCACATCTGGGAGTGTCTCTGTTTGTCCTGAAAGTGGCCGTTTTTTTCTCCTCCAGGTTAATAGAATCTATGTCAATTGCAGCCTAAATATTTATTAGTCATTGCCAAAATATCTGTCAGTCATTCAGTTCACCTGGCTCCTGCTGGCCAGGTTTTTTATCTGCTTTATTTAAAAACTGGTTTAGAACCTCTGACGAAGTGGTATGTATGCTGGAATTAGCATAACTGAGATGTGGTCAGAGTAGCCCAGGTGGGAATAGGGCTCTGCACGGTATATGCGCCATTATTGTTTGTGTAAACAAGACCCAAAGTTTTTTCCCCACTTTGTTGCAAAGTCCAAATACTGATGGAATTTAGGAGGTAAGCATTCTGCAGATCGCTAAAAGCCCTATAGAGTGCACAAAATGCCTCATTAGCAATAACCCTGAATGGAATGTACACTCCGTCATGTAAACATTAGTGAATTGTTAGGGTAAATATAATGGCTTGCCTCTAACAGATACAAAGTTTAGATATATTTTTAAGGTGATAAAATGCATTTTTACAAATGCTGGAAATGTGGCTCTCAAAGGAAAGATTATTGTCAAAAAGTACACCTAAGTTTCTAACTAACGATAAAGGGATGACAGAGCAGCCATCAAGTGTTAGGCAGTAGGCAGTTAGATTTTAGAGGTAATCACGGCGTATATACTGATAATTAACACCTTTGTTTTTTCAGGATTCAGCAATATGACATCATTTGTCATCCAGTTTTTTATATCAGCTATGCATTCAGTTAGTTTTTCAAATTGGTAAGTTTTGCCAGGTTGCGAAGAAATATATAGTTGAGTGTCATCAGCATAGCAGTAAAAGCTAACACCATGTTTCCTAATAATATCTCCCAAGGGTAACATATAAAGTGTAAAAAGTAACAGTTGCAAGCAATATGATACCTCTTCGTTTACTGCTACAAATTGTTGGCGGTCAGATAAGTAGGATTTAAACTATGCTAACGCACTTCCACGGATGCGAACAAGGCTAAATCTATTTAAAAGAATGTTGTGGTCGACAGTGTCAAATGCAGCACTGAGGTCCAATAGCACTAATAGCGAGAGACAACCATTATCAGCTGATAGCAGCAGGTCATTTGTAACTTTAATTAGAGCAGTCTCATTACTGTGACAGGATCTAAATCCTGACTGAAAATCTTCATTAATATCATTTTTCTTTAAGAAAAAAAAGTACCTTAGACAGAAATGGGAGGTTTGAGATCGGTCTGTAATTAACTAGATCTTTGGAAACAAGTTGTGTTTTTTTTAATGAGCGGCTTAATAACAGCTAGTTTAAATGTTTTGGGAACGTATCCTAATGACACTGATAAATTCATTATATTCAAAAGCGGACCTATGACTTCAGGAATTACCTTTTTTAGAAGCTTAGACGGAATCGGGTCTAACATACATGTTGTTGGTTAAGATGATTTAATAAGTTTTTAAAGTTCTTCCTCTTCTATAGTAATGAATGAGTGGAATTGTTCCTCGGGGGATCTATAGCGATACTATGGGATCTGATGAGATACTGCGGCTGTCTGCTGCATGTTCACAATTTTATCTCTAATAGTATCGATCTTGGAATTAAAGTAATTTATAAATTCATTACTGCTGTGCTGTTGAGAAATGTCAACAAATGTTCATGCTTTGGTTTTAGTTAATTTAGCCATTGTATTGACATACCTGGGGTTGTGTTTTTTCTCCTCTAGAAGAGATGAAAAGTAATCAGATCTAGCAGTTTTTAATGCATTTCTATAGGATAGGATACTTTCCCGCCATGCAATACGAAATACCTCTAGTTTAGTTTTTCTCCAGCTGCGCTCCATTTTTCAGGCTGCTCTTTTTAGGGCAAATGTGTGTTCATTATACCACTGGTGCCAAACTCTTTTCCTTAATCTATAATAAGTGTAACGAACAAACTGTATTTGAAGTACTAGAAAAGACAGTCTCCATATTTTCAATTACATCATCAAGTTTTTCTGAGCTATTGGAAATGCTGGAGAATTTGGATAAATTAGGAAGATTACTTACAAAACAGTCTTTTGTGGTAAAAGTGATGGTTCTTACATACTTGTAACAATAAGTAAATAACAATCTTAGTGAATTTACGCTTAGCATTAGCCAGCACTTTTAAATTTGCCAAGTTGTCAGGTGCTCTGGCTCCCGGTAAACATTGGACTATGGTAGCTGGAGTCTCTATTTTCATGTTCATCAGGTTTCTCAGTGGGTGCATCACTGAGTGGGGAGAACCTGTTTAATGTTTTAATCTGAACTGAAGAGCGGTGTTTTGACCCGCGACTATGTCGTCTCACAGTCACCCAGTTGCCCTGCTGCACGGGCTCTAGAACCGGAACCGGATCATGTACGGGATTCCCTGAGCTGGTCACATCCAAAACCGAATCTACAGCCTTAACATTTATACTGTCCTCAATTAAAGATTGGCTGCGTGTCTCTAATTCTAAAACCTTCTCTGTCAGCCTGACTATTTCTCTAAATTTATCACATGTAAAACCCTCATCACTGACAGAGAGAGATAAACTGTACATATGGCAGGTGCTGCAGACAACGGTACCACTGTTGTTGATGCACTCGGGGAAAAAAGAAAACAGTAGAACAGAAATGCGACTGGAAACGCAAACTAACAAATGGGTGAACGATGCTAACACGCTACACACACATTAAAATTAACAGCAAACATCAAAAACGTTTTGATATTAGAAAAATAGTGGGATTTAAGTTATTTTTTTTTTAATATAATTGACAGAGAGTAAAGCTAATATAAGAATTAAACAAAAAGCGAAGCTTATTGAAACTATACTAGCAAACCGCTCAGCAGCCCAAACCGCTCAGCCGCGGTTATACTTGTTTTTTGAGTTTTATGTTCTATTTTTTTTTTACTTATGCGCTACTTTAAAAAGCTTGCCGCTTTTTACATCTATAAAATATGCTTTGTTACTTTGCGCTTTTTTGTTGTCACCTCTCATCTTTTTTAAGACTATTTCATCACTTAACCTTTACCTTCGTTCCTCATGCTTCTGCACCTTATTCCCTCAGGAGCACTGCAACACAGGCAATGACTGCACAACTCCATGCTATGCTTCACAACCTTAGTCACCCTACTCACACTCTCTCTTTCATTCACACTTTTAAAATTGCTTTTACAACCCCAACCGGAGTAATCGTCTGCATGAATACCTCTACACAAGCGTTTAGATCTTCCAGAGAGCACCGCAACAGCATCGCAAGACTCGCCAGACACGCCGCACATTACCCCTTGGTACTGCATGACAGCTAGATCAGCGTGATATGAGCAAACCCAGCAGCGTGAATAAAATTTTGAGCATAGGCTGATGTGAGTAACAGAGATACAGTCTCGCAAATAAACGGTACTTCTTTCTTAAACACACTCCTCAGCACACACCTTTGCACAAGTAAGTGAAAGTTCTCACACAAATAAGACACCTCTGCCTGATGACTAGCTCCGGCGATGCTGATCACCCACACCACGATATAGACACACACAGAACCGCACTCCTGTTTTGTATTACTTTTCGCAAAATGACTTTTATGCACCTTGCATTATCAGCCTTGCATGTGTAGGGAAAAAATCTAAAAATGAGCAATAAGTCATAAACTGGCACTAATATATACATATTATGAGTAGCACTAAGAGGAAGAATGAAATGAAGCTAAACCTGATGTAAAATTAGGGCAGATGAGAAGACAAATACAATATAAACCAAATATAGGTGTGTGTGTGTGAAAAACAAATTAGTATAGATAAAGTACAAAAATCACATTTAAGACACAGTGGTACTGAGAGGCAAGTTTATTGAAAGGCCCCACAACTAATCAAGTGGTTAAGTAGTCAAAACTTCATCCTCAGGAGTGGGGGGGTAGAAGGAAGGATAGATAGGGGCGAAGGAAAAGGTGGAAGAATAG